>MU782914.1:1979-12633 GCA_026770625.1 Nicotiana glauca | reverse complement strand
GGAGGGGTAGTATGGTGGATGGTAACAGAAAAACTGAAATTTAAAAAATAAAAGAAAAAAAAACTTTTTTGGAGAGGGAGTGGGGTGGGTTGGTGAGGGCGGGGAAGGTTGAGAAGGAGTTTTGGAAAATATTTTCCCTTCTTTTAATAAGGAAAATATTTTCCTCCAATTGGAGGAAAATAAATTGATAAGGAAAATATTTTCCAAAACATTTAATCCAACCAAATATGAAAAAATTGAAAAATATTTTTCGAAAAATATTTTCTTTCATACCAAACACACCCTTACTCCTTGTGTTTGTCGAAGTGTTAGTTGTAAATATATTTTTTATCTGTATCAATTTTTATCTAAGCAAAATAGTGATCAAAGAATTATACAATAATATGTTCAATCTCACATGAATCTCATAGCATTTAAAATTAAAGGGGAATTGTCGAATCGGGATCAAGAACAAAGCAAAATGTTCCCTCTTTTTTGAATCTATTTTATTATTTTTAATTTAATATTGTTTTTCACCTAAAGTTAGCATTAAGGATATCTTTTGAGCTAAAAAAGTGCAATTAGAGATAATTCATATGGCATAAAATTTGGTGTATTTTGTCATAATTTAAGTTTAATATTTATAGAGGGTAATTTTAATATTTAATGTTTTAAATATAAGAATTTCTACGTAATTCAAACAAGGAAAATATTTTATGAGTAATCTATTTTATTTCATCTTATAAATATTAGAGAAATAATAAAATAATTTAAATATAAAATCCATGTAAACTCATATATTAGTAGCATGATGCCTTACGAGTTTTTTTTTGACTAACAGGGATCATATTTGTCACGATCCGAAATTCCCACTCTTGGGGGTCGTGATGACGCCTATTCGTAGAAGCTAGGCAAGCCACAAACCTTTGAAAATCATTAATCCTTTTCGTTTATACTTGTTTAAGCAATTAAATTAATAATGGATAAGCAATTAAATAACAACGGAAATTAAACTTTTAGCAGAAGTCTGAACTAAATATAGAAATAACGTTTAGAAAATCAATAGAAGTCTCTACCCAGCATCTGGTGTCACAACAATACACGGGCTGTCTAAGATTACTACAAATAAGAGTTTGAAATAAAGGACATAGTCTGTCTTGAATACAATGTCAACAGAACATGAAAACTGATAGAAGAGACGCTTGGCCTGCGGACGCCAGCAAAGCTACCTCGGAGTCTCGTGCACTAAAGGTCGGCTCCTTGACTACTTCTGCACACCGTAAGCTGCTCCGACACCTGGATCTGTGCAAAAGAGCACAGAGTGTAGCATCAACACAACCGACCCCATGTGCTGGTGAGTGCCTAGCCTAACCTCGGCGAAGTAGTAACGAGGCTAGACCAGACCACCACATAAACCTGTGCAGTTATATATATATATATACACACACACACACAGCGGAAATAGAGATACAGAGATAACCAGTCAATATGGGAGGGGAGCATGCTGTGGAAAAAATAACAACTCCGAATAAAATCATCAGGTAACGAAGGAAAAACAACATAGCTCAATCATAAACAAGGCATCAGAAATCAATAAGTGCACGACATCACCTTTCGTACTTTTACTCTCGTTCTCACCAAGCAATGATATAATATCAACGTGCACAATATTACCTTTCGTGCTTTTACTCTTATTTCTCACATATAATCAATAGAATCGGCACAGAATGGTATATCGTACGGCGCGACATCACCCTTCGTGCTTTGCACTCTTTCCTCACAATAAACAAACAATGCACGGCATCACCCTTCGTGCTTTACCCTCTTCCTCACCCAAACAACAATCACAAACAATGGGCAAGGGAATGAATAAAATAATAATAGGAATCCCGACAAGGAAACACAATTAAACAATTAATCCCGGCAAGGGCATAACATCAATAATCTCAACATCCCGGCAAGGGAACAACTTAATAACTCTTTCTGCTCTTTCACTTTCATTTCATAACTCACTTTACCACTTGAGCAAATGCTCCAAGGGGTTCAATTATTCCATATACGTTCACAAGCTTTTCACAACAATTAGGAATCATCACCAAGGCATGAAAATATAACAAAATCAAGATATTCACAATTTAAAGACCCACGGTCATACTAGACACCAACGTGTAGATACTCGTCACTATGCCTACACATCGTACTCGACAATTAACACATAGCAAATAGGACTCAACTCCCAATCCCTCAAGATAAGGTTAGACCAAATACTTACCTCAAACTTCCACGACCAAATCAATCCTCAATAACCGCATTTCCTCTCGAATTTGGCTCCAAATCAATTGTATCTATACAATAATGACTTCAATACATCAATAAATGCTAAATAACACGAACCTAATGCCTAATTATAGCTTTTCCATCATGTTTCCCAAAAATTCAAACATCAACCCCGAGCCCGCTTGGTCAAAACATGAGGTTCGGACCAAAATCAAATCCCCCATTCACCCACGAGCCCAAACATATAATTTGTTTTCAAATTCGACCCCAAAACGACGTCTAAATCAAGAAAAATCAAAAAGTCCTAACTCTACCCATATACCTAATTTTCTACCTTAAATCACATGTTTTAGGCCTAGGATTTTAATAGATATTGAAGAAAATGGAAGAAAATAAGCTAAGAATTACTAACCCAAGAGGTTTTGATGAAGAATTTCTTCAGTGGTCGCCTAGGAGCTTGGAGAAGAAAGGTTTTGTGAAATTTTTGGTGAATTCCCGTAATGGTTCTGTTTTGGGGTTTTTAAAGTAACTGGGCAAAATGACTCTACGCGTTTGCGATAGACCTCTCGTGTTCGCGATAGGTCAGACTTTTTGGCCTTCGCATTCACGTAAGGTGTCCTGCCTATCCCCCTGCCTACACACTTGGGCTTCACGTTCGCAAAGCCAGGGACGCGTTCTCGAAGGTCTAGCCCCCGCTGCCTCGCATTCGCGACCTGGTCTACGCGTTCACGCTTAGAAGGAAATTCCCTTCATCAAATTTACTCACCGCATTTGCGTGGGTTCTCCCGTGAACGCGAAGGAGATCATACCAGAACTGAAAACTTGCAATTTTCATAAGTCTAAAACCACTCCGAAACACTCCCGAGCCCTCGGGTCTCATAACCAGACACATGCACTGACTCAACATCATCAAACAGACCTATCCGTGCGATCAAATTGCCTAAATAACATCATTATCAACAAATTAAACCTCAAATTCAAAGCATTTTTCCAAAACTTCATCAAGTTCCAAATTTAGGATTTCAAGTCCGAAACACGTCAAACGACGTCCGATTTAAACCAAACTTCATAGAAAGGACTTAAACTATATATAAGACATGTACCGGGCTCCGGAACCAAAATATGGGCCCGATACCATCGTTTTCAAATCAAGTTTCATTTCAAATTTTCTTAAACATTTCCAAAAAATAATTTTTCTTAAAAATTCATTTCTCGGGCTTGGGACCTCGGAATTCGATTTCGGGCATATGCCCACGTCCCATATTTTCCTACGGACCCTCCAAAATCGTCAAATCACGGGTCCGGGTCCGTTTACCCAAAAATTTGACCGAAGTCAAATTTATTCATTTTAAACTCAAAACTTAGCATTTTTCACAGAATTTCATATTTAATCTTTCCAGCTACGCGCTTGGACTGCGCATGCAAATTGAGGTGACTCTAAATGAGGTTTTCAAGGCCTCGGAAGCATAAAATTTATTTAACACAGGCGATGACCCTTTGGGTCGTCACATTCTCCACCTTTAAAACAATCGTTCGTCCTCAAACGGACAAAAGAAAGAAGTACCTGAGTCGGGGAAAAGATGAGGATAACGGCTCCGCATATCAGACTCAGACTCCTAGGTCGATGCCTCAGGAGGCTGACCTCTCCATTGAACACGAACAAAAGGGAAACTCTTGGATCTCAATTGACGAACCTGCTTGTCTAGAATAGCTATCGGCTCCTCCTCATAAGACAAGTCTTTGTCCAACTGGATAGTGCTGAAATCTAACACGTGGGCTGGGTCGCCGTGATACCTCCAAAGTATGGACACATGAAACACTGGATGCACGGCTGATAAGCTCGGTGGCAAAGCAAGTCTATAAGCCACCTCTCCTACTCGATCAAGAATCTCAAATGGACCAATGAACTTAGGGCTAAGCTTGCCTTCTTCCCAAATCTCATCACTCCCTTCATAGGCGACACTCGAAGCAATACCCGCTCACCAACCATAAAAGCCACATCCCGAACCTTGCAGTCTGCATAGCTCTTTTGCTTGGACTGAGCTGAACGAAGCCTATCCTGAATGATCCTAACCTTGTCCAAGGCCTCCTAAACCAAATCTGTACCCAACAACCGAGCCTCTCCCTGCTCAAACTATCCAACCAGAGATCGAAACCGCCTACCATATAGAGCCTCATAAGGATCCATCTGGATACTCGACTGGTAGCTGTCGTTGTAGGCAAACTTCGCTAAGGGCAAAACTGATCCCACGAACCTCTAAAGTCAATAACACAAGCTCGGAGCATATCCTCCAAAATTTGAATGGTCAGCCCGGACTGAGCGTCCATTTAGGGATGAAATATTGTGCTCAACTCAACCCGTGTGCCCAGCTTTCGCTGAACTACCCTCCAGAAGCGTGAGGTAAACTACGTACCCTGGTCCGAAATGATAGATACATGCACACCATGAAGGCGAACAATCTCCCGAATATAGATCTCAGCCAACCTCTCAGAAGAATAGGAGACTGCTACAGGAATAAAATGTGCTGACTTGGTCAGCCTATCAACAATGACCCAAACTGCATCGAACTTCTTCCGAGGTAGCGGAAGTCCAGTAATAAAGTCCATAGTGATCCGCTCCCACTTCCACTCGGGAAGCTTAATCCTATGAAATAAACCACCAGGCCTCTGATGCTCGTACTTAACCTCCTGACAATTCTAACATTGAGCCACATATGCAATGATATCTTTCTTCATCCTACGCCACCATTAATGCTGCCGCAAGTCCTGATACATCTTCGCGATGCTCGGGTGAATAGAGTACCGGGAACTATGGGCCTCCTCTAAAATCAACTCTCAGAGCCCATCCACATTAGGCATACAAACTCGACCCTGCAATCTCAAAACTCCATCATCATCTAAGGTAACTGTCTGGCACCTCCACGTTGCACCGTATCTCTAAGGACACATAAATGGGGATCTTCATACTGCCGATCACGGATACGCTCCAATAATAAAGAACGAGCGACACGATTAGGCTCAGAAATATCCAGTCTCACGAACTGATTGGCTAAAGACTGAACATCCAAAGCAAGCGACCTCTCACTGACCGAAATATAAGCAAGACTGCCCATACTGGCTGACTTCCTACTCAAAGCATCGACCACCATATTGGCCTTCCCCGGATGATATAAAATAGTGATATCATAATCCTTCAACAACGCCAACCACCTTCTATGCCTCAAATTCAACTCCTTTTGCTTGAACATGTATTGAAAACTCTTGTGATCCGTGAACACCTCACATGCCACGCCATATAGGTAATGCCTCCAAATCTTCAATGCGTGAACAATAGCTGCCAACTCTAAATCATGCACAAGATAGTTCTTCTCATGAATCTTCGACTGCCCCGAAGCATAGGTAATGACCTTTCCCTCCTGCATCAACACTGCACCAAGCCCAATACGGGAAGCATCACAATAAACGGTATAAGGCCCTGAACCTGTAGGAAAAACCAATACTGGTGTCGTGGTCAGAGCTGTCTTGAGCTTCTGAAAGCTCTCCTCACACTCATCCGAACATCTGAACTGGGCAACCTTCTGGGTCAACCTGGTCATCGAGGCTGCAATAGATGAAAACCCCTCCACAAACCGACGGTAGTAGCTTGCCAATCCCAAGAAACTCCGAATCTCTGTAGCTAATGCTGGTCAAGGCCAGTTCTCGACTGCCTCAATCTTCTTTGGGTTCACCTGAATACCCTCTGCTAATACAATGTGACCCAGAAATGCAACCAAACTTAGCCAGAACTCACACTTGGAGAACTTGGCATATAACTGACTATCCCCCAGAGTCTGAAGAACCACTCTAAGGTGCTGCTCGTGTTCCTCATGGATGCAGGAATATATCAATATATCATCAATAAAGACGATCACAAATGAGTCCAAATAAGGCTTGAACACTCGGTTCATCAAATCCATAAAAGTTGCTGGGGTATTTGTCAACCCGAATAACATACCCAAGAACTCATAATGCCCGTACCGAGTGTGGAAAGCTGTCTTAGGGACATCGGATGCCCTAATCCTCAACTGATGGTAGCCAGATCTCAAGTCAATCTTGGAAAATACCTTGGCACCCTAAAGTTGGTCGAACAAATCATCAATCCTCAGAAGTGGATACTTATTCTTGATTATTACCTTGTTCAATTGCTGGTAATCAATACACATTCTCATTGACCCATCCTTCTTCTTGGCAAATAACACCGGCGCACTCCAAGGTGAAACACTAGGTCTAATAAAACCCTTCTCAAGCAAATCCTGCAACTGGTCCTTTAGCTCTTTCAAATCCGGCGGGGCCATACGATATGGCAGGATAGAAATGAGCTGAGTGCTCGGAGCCAAATCAATGCAAAAATCAATGTCCCTGTTGGGTGGCATACCCGACAATCTGAAGGGAAAACATCAGGAAACTCCCAAACAATGGCCACAGAATCAATAGAAGGGACCTCAACACTGGAATTGCGAACATAAGCCAAATAGGCCAAACACCCCTTCTCGACCATACGCCGAGTCTTCACATACGAGATAACACTACGGGTAAAATGACCTGGAATACCTCTTCACTCTAAACGACGCATACCCGGTAAAGTTAAGGTCACAGTCTTGGCATGCCAGTCCAAGATAGCATGGTAAGGTGATAACCAGTCCATCCCCAATATAATATCGAAGTCAACCATATCTAAAAGCAATAAATCTACACGAGTCTCAAGACCCCCAATAACCACAATACAAGAATGATGGACTCGATCAACCACGATAGAATCACCCACCAGTGTAGACACATAAACATGAACACCCAATGCATTACTAGGCATGACCAAGCACAGTGCAAAATAAGATGATACATATGAATACGTAGACCCTGGATCAAATAATACTGAAGCATCTCGATCACAAACTAGAACCATACCTGTAATAACTGCATCTGAAGCCTCGGCCTTGGGTCTAGCCTGAAGATCATAACAACGGGGCTGGGCCCCACCACCCTAACCATATCTCTAATCCGATCTGCTGCTGGCTGGACTCCACCTCTGGCGGCTTGAGCTTCATCTCTGGCGGCCTGAGCTCCACCTCTAGGATCTCTACCTCCACCTCTAGAACCTCTACCCCCACCTCTAGTTGGCTGGGCTGGCTGTGGAATACCTGGTGCCTGAACTATGGCACGAGAACCCTGGTGCTGAGAACTGCTCGGTGCTCGAGGGCAAAATCTAGCAATATAACCCATGTCGCCACAAGTGTAACAAGCCCTTGGCTGCTGAGTCTGCTGGCCCTGTCAACCTGAATGACCACCACAGAAACTCTAAAGTGGTGATGCACTGATAGAAGCTGGCGGTGCACTGAATGGCTGCTGATCAAGATAGTGTGTGTGAGAACCACGACCACATGATGCACCGTGAGAAACCTGGAGAGCTGACTGAAAGGGCCTAGGAGGATGGCCTCTACCATATAAATCTCTACCTCTAGACAAGGTACCACTGAATCTGCCAGAATGATGGGGCCTCTTATCTCCCCCATGACCACCCCCCGCGATAGTACCATCTCAATCTTCCGGGCCACATTGGCCGCCTCCTGAAAAGTGATATCACTCCCAACCTCTCTAGCCATCTGGAGACGAATCGGCTGAATGAGTCCATCAATAAAACGTCTCACTCTCTCCCTCTCAGTGGGAAGTATAATAAGGGCATGGAGAGCTAAGTCAATGAACCTGGTCTCATACTGGGAGACCGTCATGGAACCCTGCTCGAGGCGCTCAAACTGCGCCTCTCTCTGAGTAATAGGGAGAAACTTCTCTAGTAATATCTACGTGAACTGCTCCCATGTCAAGGTTGGTGATCCTGCTAGCTTGGCTAAGCAACAATCCCTCCACCAAGTCTTGACGGATCCAGACAGGCGAAATGTAGCAAAGTCGACCACATTGGTCTCAAAAATCCCCATGTTCCGAAGAACCTCGTGGAAACTATCCAGGTAAACCTGGGGATCCTCAGTAGATGCACCGCTGAATGTAGATGTGATGTGATGACCCGACCCGTCATCTCATGATTTACCGCCTTGTTTCCCCCTTATTGTGTTGCTTTAAGTTTCATTATCGGTATTGGGTGCGTTAGAATTGATTTGGAGTGATTTTATTAAGAAATGAGATACTTAGTCTCTTTTAAGAAGACTTAAATTGGAAAAGTCAACCGGATATTGACTTGTGAGTTAGAGAGCTCGGAATTGAATTTTGATGATTCGGTTAGCTCCGGGTGATGATTTAAGGCTTAGAAGCGCAATCGAAAGTAATTTTGGAGGTCCGGTGAAGAAGTTAGCCTATTTTGGCGAAGTTAGTATTTTGGCAAATTCCGATTAATAGGTGAGATTTTGATCTGAGGGTCGGAATGGAATTTCGAGAGTTTTTGTAGCTTCGTTAGGTGATTTTGGATATGTCCGCAAATTTTCAGGTCATTCGGACGTCGTTTGGTCGAATTTTAGGTTGAATGAGAATTTTGAAAGTTTTAGTTTAACTTAAGCTTTGATTTGATGAAAATGAATGATTTTGATGTTAATGTTAGTGATTTTATGGTTCGAGCAAGTTTGAATAAGGTAACGGAACATGTATGTACTTTTGGTTGAGGTCCGGGGACCTCGGGTGTGTTTCGGATGCCCAATGGGTCATTTTTGGAAGATTTTTGCCGTTTTGAGCATAAATGTAATGATCTAAAGGTTCATTTTTAGTTTTAGAGATCCAAATTTGATTTCGAGACTTCCAGAATTTAAATCATGAATTATAGGACTGATCTGGAAATTTTGGTTTAATTTCATCAAGTCGCGATTGGGTTTTTGACGCGAAATGTGAGATAATTGTTTAACGAGCGAAATGGGTATTGAATTGGGAAAACAAGCTCCGAATTGAGTTTCAATTGAAGGGTTGTGTTCATATTATTATTTGTGATTCATAGGAACAAGAATCGTCTAATTTCGAGTTCGTATGATGAAATTAGAGCCATTTTAGTGAAAATGGTTGTGCTGCAAATTTCTTAAAAAGCTGCTGTATTTTCTGCAGCAGTGAATAGTACCCGCGCGTGAACAGTAACAACGCAGGTGAACAATGAACAGTGACCCACGTGCATGAACAGTGTCTGTGAACAGTAACCGTGAACAGTGACGTGAATAGTACCGGACAGAATGTTAATTTTTTGGAAATGGGACTTCGAACCCATTTTTTCATTTTTGCGATTTGGAGCTCGGATAAGGTGATTTTTGGTCCGATTTTCATAGAGAACAATGGGGTAAGTATTCTTAACTCAATTTTGGTTGTATAACTCGAATCTATTGCAAGTTTTGGTGTTTAATTTGAGAATTTTTGTTGAAAAGGGTAGAAAACCCTCTTGGATAGAAATGGTTATTTAAGGGGTCAAATGAACTCCGATTTTTGTGAATTTGGTAGGTACAGACTCGTGGCGAGACGAGGATTCCGTAAATGTGAGTTTTGAAATTTTTCGAGACGTGGGCCGGGGCTCGGGTTTTGCCAATTTCGTATTTTCGGGTATTTTTCGAGTTCTTTCAATTGGGTTATGTCCCATTAGCATATTGTGATATATTTGCCCTAATTTTGGTTAGATTTGACGCGCGTGGAGGCCAGTTTGAGGGGCAAAGGCGTCGCGGGCTAGAGAATTCGCCGGTTCGAGGTAGGTAATATTTGTAAATGATGTCCTGAGGGTTTGAAACCCCGGACTTGCACATCATAGTGCTGTATTGTGGTGACTTGCACGCCAGGTATGAGCGTGGGGTAGAGCACCGTTGGGGATTGTGACTTGGTCCGTCCCGGTTGTTGATTTTACGGCGTATTTGATAAAGAATTATTGATTGTTATCATAAATTGGGCTTATTGCCATACTTGGGCTTCGTGCCAAATTATTTGAAACCTTTTGTGAAATTCCATCACTGTTATCCTCAGTAATCGAAATATCATCTGAATTCAGTCCAATTGAATTATATTATTTTGTGAACTCAGCTATGTTTATACTCAACTCGAGATTTAAATGATATTTAAAATGTCAATGAGCTGAGCACTATTGTTTTACTGAAGCCCAAGAGGCTTATGACTATTTTCTGGACTGATTGAGGCCGAGGGCCATCTGTGAGGATATGTTGAGTGATGTGAGGAGGCTTTCAGGCCTCGAGTGTTATGTGAGGAGGCTTTCAGGCCTCGTGTGTGATGTGTGAAGGCTTTCAGGCCTATTGATATTGCGCTTGGGCTGTAGGAGCCCCTCCGGAGTCTGTACACACTCCCAGTGAGCGCAGGGTACCCAGGTGAGTTGGGAGTGGGCTCGAGAGGCCGTTGTTTGTGTCTGGTGTGTTGGGAGTGAGCCCGAGGGGCTGATGTT
>MU782909.1:88350-111444 GCA_026770625.1 Nicotiana glauca | reverse complement strand
GACTTTCCAAATGAAGTCTGCGAACCAGAAATTCTAAGTAAGGAATTCTGTTGACCCGAGGGAAGGTGTTAGGCACCCTCGGACCCCGTGGTTCTAGCACGGTCGCTTAAACTATTATAAATGGCTAAAATATCTGATTCTAATACATGTTATAAATCACGTGCTTTTAATTGATTCTAGACCGCTTTTATTAACTTGAAACTGTACACTCGACATTTTCGGATAAGATAGATCTAATCTTGACCCGGACTGACGAATATGCGGATAAAAAATGTGCTTGGGTCATTCATTTTAACTTATGCCGATTTAAAGCGATTGTTAGACTAGGCAAAATTGATTTATCTAGAAAATGTCCGTTGAGGCTATTTCCAATTAGGACATATACAAGACGGTATCGCATTTGTGACTTGTTAAATTAGGACTAAAGGTTGACCGAAGGGTATAAACTGATAAGGAGATTAATCAACTATGTCATGAAGAAATAACTCGCAATGGCTCATTATTAGATGTGGGCCTGTTTATCTTGAATTTCACTACTCTTAATCCGATATTAATTGACGAATTCGAAACTAGGTGACCAGAGTCGAACTAGTATTGGAGTCCAGGGCCCTGGGCTACTTATATTGTTTGCTTAACTACAAATAGATTAAAGGAAATCAAGCGGAGAAACTCGATGTGATTCGAGCTATCCTATATTAGTGACTAAAATAAATCAAACTACCATCTCAACATGCTCAAACTACTTGGCCTTAACGAATTGTTTATCTAAAATTTCAATACAAATCCCAGTCCGAACTTGCTAGCTTTTACACAGTTCGAATTTCATTAACATTATACAAACCCAACATATACTAAAAAAAACAGAAACTAGGTAAGCATGAATGAAAACTAGTATCTATTTTTAACGATGATTTCCGAGGTAACACTTCATTTCAAAATCCGATCTCTCGGTTCAAACAGTTACATCAACTGTGTTTCGAAGGCATACCTGGAATTCAAAAGCAAAGAAAGATGGAGGGAAAGAGATCAGTAAGCAGTTCGACAGCAAACAACAGCAAACACAGCAGCAACAGATCCCAGCAAACAACTAAAGCCACTATGAAACAGTAGTAGGCAGCCTAGGGAACAGATTGAAATCTCAGGAAAGAAATCAAACCCACAGAGAACTTGAGAAAACCCAAACAGAAGAACTCCAAAACCAACCAGCAAACGAAACAGAGCTTAAGTAAACTCAAAAGAAACCTTATGAACTGAAAAACAGAGCAGACTTAAACCGAGCGACAAGGTTAATGGAATAGTGTTTTCCTTTAGCTTTTCTCTACTGTTTTCTATTCCAGAATGGTATCTATTCCCAGTATGTATTTCAGAATGTATATGGTCTGTTTTTCGGGATGTATATCTTTTGTTCTAATCTCTGAACCTATGGTTTTCCCAAAGCTGGACAGGACTTTTCAAGGACTGGAAATCAGAAACTCGAAGAGAACTCTTAAGCTTCAAACTGATAGGCTAAAAACTGTCTGGAAAAGACTCTTAAGACTCAGGAATTCCTCTCCAAAACTCTGAAAAACTGATGGCTAAAAACTCTCCTCTATTCTGAAAATTTTCTCTCTTTTTTTATCCCCTAAACTAACAGCCTTTCAGCCACTTTAAAAATTGTTTAAAACTGAACAGCCATGTTATTCCCTCTGTTTTTCCCACTTGAGTTTGTCTAAGTATGGGTTTTACCTATTAAAACTGCTGAAGTGCAGAAAACTAATGGGATACCCTGCTGTACAGCAGGTTCCACTAGACTGCCTCATGTGAACAGCAGCTTTTAGTCATTAAACTAAAGCTGGTTCTGATTTCCCATTACTTGGTGTCTATACAGGGTATAATTCTGCACTAATAGACAGCCCTTTCACTTAGTTTATTCATTAGTTTAAGGGTGCATTGAGTACCATTTAGTAGGCCAACTAAGCTCTGCGTTTATCACAATTAAACAGCTATAACCAATTCAACCTCTAATTCAAGCAGTGATTCAGATGAAAATTAATCAGTATTAAACATATCACTGTCCATTGTTCTTACCAACAAACCTATACAACTAATCGACGATATTCGTTTAATCGATTACAACACATATAAATCGATAAACAATAATCGACAAACAAATCAGTAATTCACAGTACTTAGGCCAAAACAGGAAAAATACGAAACTAATTATTCGACGACGCTAATCGAAGCGAATACGTATCCTATAACAAACACAATCAAACAATCAAACAGAAGCAATAATTTGACCAAATAAAAGGTCTTGAGGAGGAGAACAGAAAAATTTAGCAAGAAATCAAAAAGGATAAAAATAACAAACACAACTAAACTACAGACAAATAAATAAAGATAGAAGAAAAATAGAAGAAATACCTCAAGAGTAAAAAACAGGAACACATGGACTTGGACCATTTTGGACTCGAAACCTTTTTTTGAGGCCAAACGGGATTTAATCGAGTGTTCTCAAGTGAGAACACTTCGACTAAAGCCCATTGAAACCTCAAAAATCCTCAACAGGCTCAAAACTCTTCTAGGGTTCTTGGGGGCTCGGATTGGGGTTCAAGCGGTTTGGGCTTGATTCGAACCAAACCAGTGGTGGTTTGGTTACGAGGGAGGTCGGGGGAATGTTAGGTATCGATTTGGGGTGGTTTGGGGTAGGTTGAGTTTCTGCTCGAATCTTCAAATGGAGATTCGAGATGTTTAGGGAAGATTCGAGGTTAATGGTTTGTGGATTTGGATTCTGGATGGTTGATTGGTCCTAGGGTGTTAAGATGGTGGTCGCCGACATCGTTGCCGCCGGGTTTATGGCGAAGGGGAAGGGTGGCGGCTAACTAGGGTTCTTAGGGTGTGTTTGGTTCTGGTGAGAGAGACGAAGGGAAAAGGGGTCGTTTGGGAATGAGGCGGGGCAAAAAAGGTTTTGGGGTTTTTGATACATTGGGATTAATTCATTAATCTGGACCGTTGGATGAAGGGATACAACGGCTCAGATTAAAAGGAAATGACGGGGCGGTCCGGGTATGGAGGACGGGTCAGGGTCGGTTAGGGGCGGGGTTAATCTTAGCCGTTGATCAAGCTGAGATCAACGGCCTAGATCAGGGGTGGTCGATCCGACATCGTTTAGACATCTCTGGAGTGGGCTGATTCGACCGGGTATAACCCAAGGTTTTTTTGGGCCTGGACTTGGTTGAAATAACACGGCCCAAATCCGGTTTGCCTCTTTTTCTCTTCATTTTCCTTATCTCTTAATTAATCAAAACTAAAATTTTAAATCACAAAAATACTAATTAATTCCTAATTGTAGAATTGAGTCCTAAATGCAATATTTTTGTATTTTTAATTAATTTAAATGAATAAGGATGCACACACAAATGCAAACAAATAAGAAAAAATAACAACAAAATCCACAAAATTGCAAACAACAAAAAGACTATTTTATTTTGAATTTTGAGAGTAATTTTCTTGTAGGGCAAAAATCACGTGCTCACATACTTAATCATAGAAAACATGCTTAAGCTTTATAATTTACCTTAAATCAACAAATATTAATAGCTTTAAAGGTAAGATGGCGAGCCATAACAGAGCTAAAAGTGTTAAAAGTTCAACAACAACAAAAGAGAGAAACCTAAAGGTCAAAGAGGGCATAAAAGTTCTCACTCTTGTCAAAACTAACGATATCATTACTAAGAATTGCATTTCAGAAGCTCGTCTTTTTTGTTTCTTCTACTAATAAGACAAAAAATTATTTTCTAGCGAATGGTATCAAAAGCTTTAAAGTAAGAAGCTGGTCAGAAAGTTTACCTTTTGATTAGAAGGCTACTCAATAACACAAGAACACAACAACAACCACAATAGATCGCAAGCACTGCAATAACAAAGAAAGTAAATCGGGGGAGATATAGTATCAATAATAGATAACTCTAACTAAAATAGAGGATAAAGATGAAAAGTTAGTACATCCTACGAGTTAGAAGGAGTCGTGCATGTGATGATCAAATAACAACCAGTTTGATCACACTATCTCTGCCACTTACGTAAGATAAGGCACCTCGCAAATAATTTCAGAAGTAAAAACTTTAAATAAGAACTCGTGACAAAATACTATTTTGCGACTTTATCATTATAACAAGTAAAATTTAGTGACCATAAATGATATTAATCCGTTCTTGTTCGTATTAAGTTGAATTTGTTGAAATTTTGTGAAGTCGTAATTTTAATTTTGAGGTGTGGAAACTCTACACAACAAATCAAGTTACTGAAGCATTAGACCCTCTGTTGAAAGGTGATTTTCCAGCAGAACAGGAATCAAAAGTCCTAAAAGCGGGGTTATTATGCACTGAAGCTTCTGTCGCTTTAAGACCATCACTCACAGAAGTTGTCCAAATGTTAACATGTGAAGATTATCAAATTCCCGAACCATGCCAACCATCTTTCTTAAATTCAAGTTTATTAGCTGGCCCCTCTCTCAAATCCAGCATAAGAAGTTTAGTCTCATGGCGAACAATTGAGAAAACCAAAAAAATTCAAAACTGAGCATGCGTCGGGTTTAAAAATGTATTTTTATCGCTCAATTTAACACATACCAACCATCGAGTTGCAAAATTAAAGTCCATTAACAGAGTCCAAAAGAAGAAATTGCAAAAGCAAGAACCATGCGAAGAACCGAGAATACCAAAAAAACTCCAAAACTCAGCAGGCTTCGAATTTAAAAATGCATTGTTATCGTTCGATTTTAACACACAACTCCAAAAGAAGATAGGGCAAAAATTAGAAGAAGGGATAAAGGATGAGGAAAATCAGCCATGACGTTGCAAAATTTAGAAGGTATGAAGAATCTAGAAAAAGCACGGAAGGAAATTAAGATGTAGAAAAGAAGTATGAACAGAACCTATGAAATTTGAGTAAGCACAGTAACACTAGACCCAAAATTTTCTTTCTTTTAAATTAGGCTTAGTACCCATACCATTATCATCAACGAACTGAGATCAAGAAGCCATTGATCTCAACCAAAAATATTTGCATGTGGGGTGAAACTAATTGAAAAAGCAAAAGAAAGAGAAACAAATACAAAACTACAAAATTTAAGTTGAAGACAAAGGGATTATTTTCTATATCAGATGCACAACAAAAATCATGGGCAAAATTGATTAAAATCGCTGCAGGTAGAAGGAATTTAAGGAAGGCGAAGAGAATTGGAGCGACAATCCAGAGTTTGAAAGCCTAATATGCTGCGTAGAACATATGTGGACTCATCTATATGTATATATATTACTAGTGGGGTGCTGCCCGGCTAAGCCCGGGCCCAATAACTCTTTAAAAAAGTTGTTACAAGAAGTAACAGTAAACAAAATAAAAGAAGCAATAACGTTTCATAGTAACAAAATTTGAGATCAGTCCAACCGTTAAGCTTCTACTTTTATTCTATAAGAATCTATTGTTAGGATTCTACATTTCGTTACTGAGATTGTATGGAAAACTTGCATATTATGCCTGTATGGAACAGACTACAATAGTTATACATTTTAGATTACAGTATATTTCATTTCGACAGGTAATTAAAAATTAAGCTAAAACCAAAATATGTGTAAGAAAATTTAAATTCACAAGCAGCAATACAAAGTTCAATAGCTGACATAGTTGACCGAAGCCCTCATATAACTGCAATTAATGTAGCTGCTTTCAACCTCCCACAAAAGGAAAGTTGCATTCAAAGTGCCGTGAAAAGTTTCTACAGGAGGAGTCAAATCAAATATAACAAAACTTTGTTGCTTCATCAGCAAGAACAGGTATTGAAGCAATAATTAGAAAAACTTTAACGAACAGTAGTATTGCAACTAAGAATCTTCCGTGAACATTGTTCACATTTCCAAATTTTATTTAAAAAGTTTTCAGAAGTACATTCATCAAGCTGAAATTACAACTAAAGTTAATTGAAAAGCGGATGATAAAATAAGAGAACTAAATTTTCCTTATGAAGAAGGATATTTGAGCATAAATTAGACCTACCGCCATTGTTGTCCTCTGCGACAGCACTGTTGATGACTCATACAGTGGACGCAATACTTCGGCAACACTCCAAGGCTGGAAAAGATTATTAGCAGCATTTTTGTCAGAAAATTGAGAGGGAGAAGAAGAGTCTTATGTAATTAGTAACAAATTAACACACCTCTAGATCCATATGGTCAACTATGTGAATGATTGAACCACCCCCTCACAGGGTCGTATCAGATACCCACTTGGAAGCAGTTCTGCTCTCACAAAATTCTGCACCGGTAGCATGCTAGGATCGTTCTGAGTGTTATTCAGTGATCTCTCACATAGCTAGAGTTGAAATTTGAGCAATTCATAACATAAGTTAACAAGGAAAAATGGACAGTTACTATTTCTTATTTGGTCAGTTTAGAAGGAGTATAATAACTACTGACACATACCACAAGGCTACCATCTTCCATAACAGATGTATACCGCATTAACCAGAAGTCACAAGCTGGCGCCAGAGTAGTAGGTTCGTAGAGCTGAAACAAGTTACAAAAGTATATTCAATGAAAAATTGTGATACACACATGAACTAAAGTAGCACTGGATATGAATTTTCTAAAAGTAACTTGCATGTATAGTAACTTAATGGTTCCACCGCTCCCAGTAGACATCACATTGAGAACATCCACTGCTCGGCAACCATGATGGCCGATGTTTAAGGATCCCAACAACCTTGATTAAGGAAAGCACAATTACACCTTAAATTCCAATAAAAATATTGAATTGATCAAGTTATTCAGGATGACACTTACTCTTGTAGGTTCTAGACCCACAAGGCCACAAACACGTGAGGCTACTCCTGAGCAACTATGAGAAATAGCAGTGATTCTAATGGAATCCGGACCAGGCTGCAGTCATGAAAGAGAGATATTCTTAAAGATAACAGTCACATAATTTTGTGTACGTATATAGCTATTATGTAATTAAATACGGTACATGTAAGTGTACACGTGATCAAATCCTTTAAAGTGTCACAGGTAGAGATTTATCTCAAAAAGTAAAACTTCTACTGATGTGATTTATTGATACAATTGTGTAAAGGGAGCTGCTAAAACTTAGATTTTTGATGAGCCTGACAACATAAGCGGAGTAAGACGAATGAGTAAGAAATATCTTCATATTTTAACTAAAACAAAAGTGATTATGATTAATTGATGATTAAATAAAGAGGAAGAAAGCAAGAAAATTCAATGTAGAGAGGATTTTTACCGTGTGGCTCTTTTTGCCAAGAGATTTAAGAGATAATAATGCAAGAAAATAATGCCATGAAAGCGCAAGTCTAAAACATTTACAATTAAAGAACTGTGAATAAAGGAGTCATTTACCTAGTTAATAAATCGTTAACAATGTGAACATGGAGAAGGCACAAACACAATTTCTAGGATTGACAACAACAAATTCTGGAAGAATATGTGAATGACCACATTATAAGCACAATCTCTAGTTAGCAGAAGGCCGTTATTCCCTTGCTACTGTTTCTTTTTTCTGGGCTCATGATTGCAAGGTTTGGGTAGATAATTGATAGAAAATAAACACAAATGTCTATTTATTTATTTTTTATAAATAACATAAATGTTCATGTAATCAAATGTCATTGGTCTCAAAGTAATCCACTGACCAAACAGAAATAAGTTAGAAATAGTATCAAGTAAAGCTTGGCAAGAAAGAGTAGGTAAGTGCCTGCCTCTGGACCCTCCTCAACTGCAGAGCACTGCAGTAACTTGCATCATGGACAAGGACACCTCCTTTTAGATTCTTCAAAAGAGCTCTTGACCCCTCCCCCTGCATCATATAACAAAATATAAGATTGAAAGGACCTTCTTCCCACAATAGAAAGCATACAATAGATAAAATTGAAACCTTATATAATTAGTTTAACAAGTGTGTTTTTTCTTCTTTGATGACGAATGTTTTTTTTCTTCAATGCAACAGCGTAAAATTAAGACTTTGTAGCTGCTCTTTGAACATATTGCGAAAAAGCAGCAAGTTACCATTATCTGTCGTTCACACCAATGGGCAGATAGAATCCCTAAAGTTTTGTCATTCTGAAATGTTTAGCATGCCACAAGTGAGTTCTAAGTCTCTTAGTTCCATCTCCTGAAGTTGAGAAACCATTCTGAGAATTCTTTGTAAGTTCAAGTTTCCTACGAACATGTTGTGGAAGTTTCTTCGTATCTTTCTCTAAATGGTCTAGGTTAGTTACATTATCCTCTCCGGATTTTTGTTTCTTTCTAACTCTAGTCTTTGCCAATCTATTGTCATGTCCAGTTGTTTGTCTTCTCTTGCTTCTTTGAGATTTAAAATCATTACTTAATCGTTCTTTTACAATTGAGTGAAGAGACTCAAGTTCAGAAGCTCCAGACTCAGCAAATTTGTACACATTAATGGTGCGAGGCGGACCTGCCACAGTTCAAGGTTATAAATTGAAAGATAGGAAAGGGAACAAACCTACATCTCAGGCATTTGGACCCACTCCACAGTGGTTCCAGTGGTCTTCGATAGAAACTCTGTTAAAATTTTCTCTACTAAGGACAGAAATCTGAAAATATTCATATATCATTAGACATGCTATGGAAAATAATGCAAAAAAAAAAAGAGAATTAGACTCAGAAAACGTGTTCTTACCCCCCGCAGGGGTTGCATCCCTTGGTGGACGCTGAGCGGACAAGTTTTGCTGACCACTCGTCACCACAGATTCACAACTATTGTTGTATGTGGTGGTAAGGGTTGCCTGCAATATTGAAGTATGACAGTTAGGAAAAACTAAGTTATCGGGGAAACAAAGTTAACGAAACTATTACTGCTCGCATGTACTCTTTAAAATTGAAATATTGAGTTGTATTGACAAAATGAAAAGCCATATACAAATACAAGCATTAACCATCGAGCTAAATAAAAATGCAAAATGTTTAGAAATACCATAAAATACATCATATGTAGATTCTTGCTTCTATAGGTAGCATTTCTAGGTTATATATTTCCAAACCAATTCTTTTCCTTGATCTTCTAAGTAGTCAGAAAGAGTTGCCATAAGAAAAACCCAAAACACAATTTTTAAACAATCCAAGAAGAAGACAAGTAAGAATAGATTGCTTACAGTTTGAGTCTGTTGGCGGAAAAAGCTATTCTCATACACCAACTGTGAAACTTGCTTCTGAAGCCTATCATTTTCCTCCATCAACAGCTTATTCATTGTTGTCAATTTTTTTTCACGGCTTGAAGACGCGACGATTCTTTACGTTTCTTCTCTCTACATCTGCACTTGCACAAATACAACACGGTAATCATCTGAATAGTTCAATCCAATAAGCATGAAAGGAAAGCAAAGCAATTTTCAAAATCCAACATGATACTTTTGCTAGATACCTTCATTCTGAAACCAAACTTTGATCTGTTTTGGCTCAATGTTGGATAGAATTGGACACTCCCAAATCAGCTGTTGACGACGGAGTGAACTGGTAATTTTAAGCTGTTGGACAGATCTGTTAATTTTAAGCTGAAAACTAAAAATTAACTGGTCATTCTGACAATTTTCACTTACCCAAGCTCTTGTATATCAATCATTTGCCCATTCCTTTTCCTCAGAAGTTCAACCAAAGACCCCATGTGTTCCTTAGAGACTTCAACAGTAGCAATTTGCAAAATATGGAATACAGAAGTCAAGACTAAGGAGAGCCTCAATCAGGAGATTAAACACTTGAATATCACTTACGAGATAGCATATTCAAAGGGTATTTTTTTAATAGCCAAAGTTAATTGGTTTAAGAGGTCCCTACAACTCACAGACAGTTATAATTTCTATTGGGCAATTTCACAAACACAATGAAAGTCCAAATGCAGTATGTAAACTAATAACCTCAAGGCCATTCTTATTGCCCTTTGACATATTTGAAATGTATGAAAATTAAGACTAAACCATGCAAAGAGCCCAGACCAAAACAAAGAGCGTAAAAACATGCGAGACAGGAATATAGAGGATTTGAGTAGAGAAAGGAAAGAAAACGGAAGAACAAAGGAGTAAAAAACCTAGAACTCATGGATAGCTCCATAAAGAAACGCAGCAAAACTTAATAGTGCCAGAAAACAACAAAAGAGATGGATAGCAAGAGCAGAAATTAAGAAGTTATAAAATTTTGTCAGAGAAAGCACGGAGGGATTCCAGAATCACTGCTAAGGATGACAATTGCGTATAATAACTATGCGTCAACCTAAAGAAACTGGGTAGCACGCTCTCTCGGGAACTTGAAGTTCATCCCTTAGCCATCGTACACCCGAGAAACTGAACAGAATGAATTATAGAAAATTACAAAAAGGGGTAGCAAAAGGAACAGTTAGAGAATCAAAATTAAAATAAAATCCAACCAATCTGATCGGAAGCAATTTGAAATCAATGGATATATGAGACGAAAAACGTTGTTGTACAGACCATTTGGCAAACCTGTGTGTAGCAGCAGAATGACTTTTTACCATCATATGTAGAAACTGATAAATATGCTTTAACTGCGCACGTCAACTTTATTTTGGGAATTCGACATGGTCCACAAACAAAATGGCTGTTCTTGTGCTAAAACTGTATGTTTTGAACTCTGTTTAATTCAGCAAACACTATAGAGTAACATGTGAAAGATTCACAAGAAAGCCTTTTGAATGATTTCATCATAAACTGTATTGTATGTAGAATGATCGTCATCACTATCTGGGTTTGGCGGCCGAATTAATATCTTGACACAATTGGAAGCTTTTGCTCTCGACAATGCAACATAAAGTTGTCCATGTGAAAATACTGGTTCTCGTAAATATATACCAACAAAATCTAATGTTTGACCTTGTGCTTTATTTATAGTCATAGCAAAATACAGTTTCACTGGAAATTGTGTTCTTTTAAACTGCACTGGTAATTTTTCATCTTCTGATGACATCAATGGTATTCTTGGAATAAACACATGTGTATTTTTAAAGTCGTCGCTTGCAATTTTTGCACTTATAACATGTGTTTTAAAATCACAACATGTCAATCTTGTGCTATTGCATAAACCTTCACAAGGATTCAAATTTCGTAGTAATACAATTGGACAATTTTCTTTCAAAGTTAATTTGTAAGGAGGTAAACTAGCATGATTTAAAGAATGCAAAAAATCTTCATACTGACTTTGATCATTCGATTCGCATGTTTCATCAATTGCAACAAATGTTTTAGCTTTTTTTGGAAATTTGCCTATCATATTATTTATTTCATTTACAAAATCATTTTTCGTCGTCAAAATAATGCGGGAAGTTACAAAAGAAAGTATGCATATTAGGAAATGTTATTTCAAATAATGCATTCAAAGATTCATGTTCCGTAGTATAAGGGACAATAAATGAATTTGAAATTTCAATTTTGTTTTCAGAAGTAAAAGATTCTTTTCCATTTCCTATTCTCATCAAATATTCACAAAAGGCCGGATCAGTTTTTGCACGCATGTTTTCTGACAGTTGTAATTTTTCAAGTCGGGGCCAAATGTCAGAATATAATAAACTCTCATGAATGAAATCTTCTCTTTTTCCGTTTCGAACTATTGGTAGAGTTTGTCTAAAATCACCACCAAAGACAACAACTTTACCACCAAAAAGCACATTAGTATTCAAGAGATCTTTCAAAAGTAGATCAAAAGTTTCAATCATTTTCTTTTTTGCCATCGATACTTCATCCCATACAATTAATTTTGCATCTCGAATCAAACAGGCAAGTGAACTTTGTTTGCTAATATTGCAACTAAAGTTTTCATCAATGTCAATGAGAATTTTAAACGGGAATGAGCTATCGGCCACCTGGAAGAATCGAAGCCGCAACTCCAGAGGTTGCTGTTGCTAGAGCAATAAATCCTTTAGATCGCACAGTAGCTAATAAGGCACGATATAAAAAAGTTTTACCTGTTCCTCCAGGACCGTCAACAAAAAAAGCTCCTGCTCTGTTCGAAGATATTCTGTCTATAATCAAATTGTATGCCATCTGTTGTTCACGGTTCAACTTTTGTTGCAGTAATAGCTCTTCTTCAGTAACAATTATGTTTCTTTCGAAGAATATTTCTCTTGCTTCTTTGGCAGCCTTTGAAGCTTTGAAATTTTTAGGGATAAGTTTATACTCATTAATGTTATGTCCCATCGAATGTAAGATGTCATTGAGACAGTCTAAAACTTTATATCGAACACTTTTTGTTCCGATGTATGGTAAAATTTTGAAGTCATCAGACATAGAGTTCTCGAATTTCTCCCACAATTCTCTTGGATTAGCAGGATCACAATATACCAACAATGTAGCAAACAAGTGTCTCAAGCTATATGGCATTTGATAACTCTCAGCTTCTACCATACATTTAGCTAAGCTATTGTCACAATGAAGTAGTCCTCTTTTTTGGGCAGATTCTCTGAATGTATCACAACGTACTTCATTTACAGTTAGTAGGTCTTCATATAATTTTTGTCCTCTTATATTCATTAATAATAATCTCAGATAATATCTTTCACCTTCTGTTGGATGAGATGTTACAACACGTCCAATAACATTACCCTTTGTTCGACGGGTCGACATTTTATAGTGTACTGACCATACAAAATATTGTGGAAATTCTTTATACATTAGATTGAGCTTTATTGCATCTTTATTTGTTTTTTTCATATCAAAAAATTCAGTTAACATTGTTTTTCTAATCATAGGATTATTCATAATTGAGTTTATACTTGATGCACTCTTAAAAGAAACAAATTGTTGTCCTTCAAGATGTAACTGAAGATGATAAACAGCTGGTGTCATTTCATTAATAGGGAAACCAAATAAACGCCATGTAGCCTCAGGCGGTGATACCCATCGGGCAGACTGATATTCTTTTATTTCATCTACTTCAACATTTGCGTCATTGTCATGTATGTGAAATACGATTTTATCATGTCCTTTGCAGATGTATTTATAGATATATTTAACAGCTTTAATATCTGAACAAATTTCAACATTTATGTGACAATTGAATTTTCCAAGTAAGAATGGATTATAAGGGACAACCCATGAGTTATCGAAATACTGATCTTTAACTTTCACAAGTCCTGCGTTCCGTCTTCTATAAATTGGGTAAGAATTTTTTCCTTTTGATGTTTGATCAGCAAAGCTTCTTGGATATTTGAATTTGCAACAACCTTTTTTCTTTTGCATACATGAATTTATAGGATTTAACTTACCACAAGGTCCATGTATCATATGTTGGAGAACAAGTTTATATAAGGTTTCTTCAGCTTTACAATCAGGTAACTCAGCACGAACAATATTGTCATAAGATTCTGGAGTGAGTAATTTGTATTCATTAGTAAGTATAATAAGGAAATGAGCATGTGGTAAACCACGTTTTTGAAATTCTATAGTATACATAAAAGCTACAACTTTTCCAAAGATATTTCTTTTTAATATATCTGTTTTTAGTTCTTCTATAGGTCTGTTCTGTGCTTCGTCAGTTGGTAACAAGTGCTCTTTTATCTCGGGCCAAGATGGGTTGCAAGTCATCGTTATGAATAGATCAGGTTTTCCAAATTGTTGTACTAAAGAAATAGCATCCATGTAGCGTCGACGCATGTCTCTTGGTCCACCTATAAAAGTAACAGGAAGGAATGTTTGTTTTCCTATATTTGAAACGTCTCTTTCTCCAAGTCTTAAAACTTCAATGAGTCCTTGTAGCATTTCTATCCTAAAGAGATCTGGGTTGAATGAAAAAAAGTCCAATCTCTGTGTTTCAAGTTTTATGTGTTCATCTACTGAGTATTGTTGAAATAATCTTCCAGAATGCAAAGTTTCATTTGTTTCATCTTCTCTCATTTGGAATTTATAACAGTAATATTCACGAACAAAGATATTATCTCTTTTTCGTTTTCCTTTTTCAAGATTTTGAGCTTCCATGTCAAGGTATCCATCAACAGATCACATATTTTTAATACTTGGTAATTCTTCGTGTTCACAATAGGCTCGACGTTTAGAAGTATCTTTGGGTTGTATAATTTTTTTAATGCCACATTGCCATCCACTTTGACCATATGGAAACAATAGTTGATATTGTAGCGGATCATAACATTCGTAATAGTAGTTCAGTATTTGAGATCTATTGCTATGAGTGTAGATTCGAATATGAGGTGCAGAACTAACTTCAGTGCTTTCTTTTTCAACCCATATCCCTGCAACTTCTGATGTAATAGGAAGATTGTATACACGTTGATCCAAACCTGAGTCAGATTTAAGTGCAATATTGTAGTTCGATAAATTTGGAACATCTATTAGGGATTTTAAGAAAATAGAGTATGGATTAGTTCTCAGTATATTCATTGGTTTTTTGACTATTGATTCATGGATTTTTTCAGAGCAAGCCATTCTGTTAGCTAATTCATTATCGTTGTCGTAGAAGTATAGTTGTAGATTTCTTGCTATTCCACTCAGAGGCAGCAAATCATTTATAAAATGGTACATCTTCCCTTGAACTCTAAATGTATAAATGCCACGATTTCTTTTTGCTAATTCTTTGCCATTATTTACACCTAGTGATGTAAATACAAGCATATTATTGTATGTTCTGATATATGTTCGAAAATATTTACCTTCTTCCGTAGTCCCTAAATATAAATTTTGGAGTTCAGCAGGCATCTCATGTGAAACTAACTTGATCAAACCATTGTTACAACAAAATCCAGATGGTTCATATTCAAATTTTTTTTGCACAACAAAATTTACAATTAGGAACAGTCTTCAAGGGAACATAATCAGATTGTAACTGTCCTACGTATGTACAACTCCTTTTTTTGAGTTATAACCTGTATATTTAGGTATCATTAGCGTAAAATTACCAATTACGTAATATACAACACTATCATAATAAGAGATTGATGCAAACCCTTTTTTCCAACCATTGTTGAGCTCATACTACTATTTTCATTAGATGCACGTGACATAGAGCCTAACGCCAAAAAATAATAAATTAGCAATAAATAAAGACATTGTCTAAAAGTTAATGTTGCATCCGTGGTACTTGCCTACTTCAAAGGAGTAGAAGGGATAAGTTATACTCTTTTGCTTGTCAAGTGTAACTGGTAAAGCATCAACGTGACCCTCGTTGGCTAGTAGGGGAAACACAACACACACTTAGCATCATTTAATTATACTCACATACAAAGAGTGTGAAGGGACATTTCTACACAAAATAAAATTACAAAGGATGTATTCTAACCTGTTCTTGAAACAAAAGAAGAGCTCCTAAGAGGAACATTTTGATGCTGAAACTCAGTTGCAGCTATAGTAGCGCTAGAAAAAGCAACATTGTCAGAAAGACTACTCCTTTTTGACTCTTCTCTTTTTGTTCGTCGTTGTAGTAACATTGCTTCTTTTTTTTTCGCAGATATTAGTCTGTACGTTTCATGTCGCCTATGTTTCATCTCAGCTTATGATTTTGCGAAGCAAACATGTTTGTTTTTTTGTTCACAATCCATTATTCCTAAAAAACTACAATTATAGAAATTAAAACACATGAAGTAAATAGAAATAGTTTGCTGGCAGAGATAACATCAGAAGCGAATTGCATCAGACTACTAAAAAATACTATTGAGACTCAAATATATCTGACTTTTATTTTCTGAGCACTACATACAAGAAAAAGTGTAATAGCATCTAATGGTTCCTTAATTGAACCTGTAGATCCTCCTCAATCATGGGAACTACAATAGCTATAAATGGAGGAACTTATACAACTCAAATGCAAGAGGTAGATAGCGTAAACCATATATTCATTATGTTTCTTTAAGAGGGAAATGATATTGAAGCCTCCAAATTCCAAATTTCATCCGACATTACAACTCTAAGATATGACGCAAAAAGCAAAGTGAAAACAAACACTATTAATCATTAAATTTTGTCTTCTCAACAGAACCATAAAAATAAGCAATTGGGCTGTAACTTTTTCTAAAGAAATACTAAAAACTAAACCATTTCTGCAGCTAAAAACAGGCTCTCTCGCCTCCAACACCAAAGTCAGCAAATTATTGGTTTGCTAGGGGTAGAGCCACAGCCACGTTGAAGCATCAATAGTTCAAAAGGGACAATACAAAATTCTAACAAATTAACTAACTATTATCTCTTTCCAATTACGTAAAAGCAGAATCAAGTAGAGAAATGCAAGAAAACGGAACAACAAAGGAGTAAAAAACTAAGAACTCATGAATAGATCCATAAGAAACGCAGCAAAACTTAATAGTACCAGAAAACAACAAAAGAGATGGATAGCAAGAGCATAAATTAAGAAATTGTGAAATTTTGTCAGAGAAAGCACGGAGGGATTCCAGAATCACTGCTAAGGATGACAATTGCGTATAATAACCATGCGTCAACCTAAAGAAGCTGGTCCAGAAAGCGAAAAAACTCGGTCTTTAGAAAGCAAAGATGAAAAGCAAAATTTATAGAGTATTGGGATCTCTCTATTTTCCTCACTTCGACCTTTTCCATTCATCATCCCTCAATGTTCATCTCTTTACTAATCTGATAGAAGAATTTTGTCAAACACTTTGAGAACAAAATTATTAGTAACATATTTCACTTTGTGTGCAGGAATCCCTCAATATTCAGGGGAAAACACAAATACCTAGCATATTATTCAGGGTTGAAACAAATTAATTACAAAAAATAGAAGATGAGAAGAAGATTACCCAGTAGAAAATACCAATAGGCAGAGAGGAGGAGCAAGGGAGCAGATATATGAAGAGAAGAGGCTTTTGAAGAAGAGGGCTTTGCAGATGTCTTTGCAGATGAAGCTTTTCACAAGTGTGGGATATAATAAGAGAAATAAAACGGCGAGTTCATAGTTATCAAAAATGGGCTACACGTGTTGGGCTGCAAATACAGGCCATGAGATAATTTTGGACCAGGCAGACATGTTGACCATGAGCTGCCTAGTTATCCCCTTTTATATAATAGTAGTAGATATTAAAAGGAGAGATAAACCTCTCCTTGAGTCAGGTGGCACCATAAAAAAAATCGCATGGCATAATTAGTTACTAATTAATTTTTTAGTTAATAATTAGTTATTAGTTATTATATTTGAATTTAAATATCTATAAAAATATAAAGTAATAAAAAAATAAAAACTACCAAATATATATTGTCACGACCCGGATTTCCTACCATCGGGAGTCGTGATGATGCCTACTGTTGGAGCTAGGCAAGCCAAACACTTACATCTTTTGAAAAACAACACAACAGTAATAACAATAATAAACCTTTAAATGAAAACGAAAGTCTTTTATAGCATAAGTAAATGAAAACCCAAAATGCAGAAGTTTAATATTCTACTACCCAAGACTGGAGTCGCTATCTCACGGATTACTAATGAATGCTACAAATAAGTTTGAATAGAAAGAAATACACAGTGTCTGTCTCGATACAATGAAAACAAACAAAAGATATAGAAAAGGGGACTCCGGCCTGCGAACGCCAGCTAGGCTACCTCGTAGTCCCTGGACTGAAGTCAGCTCCCACTCGACGTGCTACTGCTGTGGTCCAAAAACTGCTCTGGTACCGTGATCTGTGCAAAAAGCACAGAAGTGTAGCATCAGCACAACCGACCCCATATGCTGGTAAGTGCCTGGTCTAACCCAGGCGAAGTAATGACGAGGCTAGACTAGACTACCGAATAAACCTGCGCAGATATATATACACAAGTGCAACAAAGTAATAGCGGAAAGTAAACAATTAATACTGGGGGGAACATGCTTAAGGGGTAGCAGATAAAACGGAATATCAAGAATAACAAGGGAAAACTACATCTGATTTCTTCTAACACAGAATAAGGAAAAAAGAAAAAAAGAAACAAACTACTTCCACTTATTTCAATTTCCTCTCGTTGTAGGCTTGCAATTCGATCCCATTTCTCAACATATTATGTGGTAGGCGTACCACTCGATCCCATTTCTTAATATCACGCGGTAGGCATATCACTCGCTCCCGTTTCATAATATCACGTGGTAGGCGTACCGCTCGCTCCCATTTTATAGTATTACGTGGTAGGCGTACCACTCGCTCCCATTTCATAATATCACATGGTAGGCATACCACTCGCTCCCATTTCATAATATATAAGTGGTCGGCATGCCACACGATCCCATTTCATAATGTATAAGTGGTCGGCGTGCCACACGATCCTATTTCTTTCAACACAATATACAAATAATCCCGGTAAGGGAACAAGATAATATATTAAACTATCCCGGCAAGGGAACAAGATATTGTAATAAACTATCCCGGCAAGGGAACAAGATATTGTAATAAACTATCCCGGCAAGGGAGATCCAGCTATAACCTGACTTATTCAATTTCTACTTAGCATATCTAAATCAATGCTCAGCCTCAACAATTACTGGCTCAGTGTTTAAAGATTTTCAACTAAGTCCTCATGAACAACAATTTAGAATTCGATAATTTAGCAATTCAGGACTCACGGTCATGCTTGACACTGGTGTATAGATACTCATCACCATGCCTATACACCGTACTCGACAAATAGCAATTAGCAAATAAGACTCTACTCCTATTCCCTCAAGCCAAAGTTAGACCAAACACTTACCTCGGTCCAAAGAATAGCAATCAACTCTCCAATACCGCTTTTCCTCTACAATCCGACTCTGAAACAATGGTATCTAGGCATAATTAATTCAAAAGTATCAATTAAGGCTCAACAACATAATCCCATAGCCTAGAAATGAGTTTTCTAGCATTCTTCCAAAAATACCAAAATTCGACACCGGGCCCACATGGTCCAAACACGAGGCTCGGACCAAAACCCAATCGCCCATAACCCCACGAGTTCAAATATATAGTTTGTTTCAAGATTTGACCCCAAATGGAGGTTGAATCACCCAAAATTCCCAAAACCCTAACTCTACCCAAAACCCTTAATTTATACTTTGAATTCATGATTTAGGGCTAGGAAATTAGTGATTAGATGAAGAAATTAGGAGAGAATGAAGTTAAGAACACTTACCTAGCAAGCTATGGAGGAAAAGGAGCTTGAAATTCGTCTATGGGATGTTGGAGTGAAGAGCTCGTGTGAAATAATGGCTAACCCCCGCTACTGTTCTGTTTTAAGACTTAAAAATTCGCTGGGCAAAAATGCCCTTCATGTTCGCGTGAACAGGGATGCGTTTGCGAAGGGTGGACAGATTAAGTCATCGCGTTCGTGTGGTGCTAATTGCGAACGCGTAGAAGAAGGGACTGGGGATCTAGGACTGGCTTGTATGTGAAAGTGAGGGAGGACACGCGAACGCGTTGAAAGGGAATCCTGGGCATCGCGAACGCGTAGACATGTCTGCGAACGCGAAGAAGGAAGGCAACTAAAGCTATGCGAATGCGTGGCCTGGACGTGAATGCGAAGAAGAAGTTTGCTGTGCAAAAATTGCAGAAAATCTGCCAACTTTCCTAATTTCAAACCACCCTGAACCACCTCCAAAACTCACCCGAGCCCTCGGGGCTCCAAACCAAACACACACACTAACTCAACAATATCCTACGAACTTACTCGAGCGATCAAATCACTAAAATAACATTATATACATAGAATCGAGCCTCAAAACACATGACTTTCTTCTAAACTTCATAAACTTTCTGTAACGACCCGACCGGTCTTTTCGAACCCTAGCGCATCGTTCAGCAATTTGATGCCATGAGCAGCTTTATTTCAGGAATTTTGACTTGTTCGCATGGTCGGAATTTAAATTCAGGAAGATCGGAGTTAAATTTAGATGAAAATTCTCATTTGGGAAGCTTAAAGTTGAAAGAATGAGCTAGGATTGGAATTTTGAGTAAACGACCTCGGAATTAGGATCTGAAGGTTCCAGCAGGTTCTTATGATGATTTCGGACTTGGGCTTATGCCCAGATTGAGTTTTGGATAACCCGAGAGCGTTTTGGCACCTATTGTGGAAGTTAGCATTTTAGAAGGAATTTCTTAAGTTTGGCTTGATGTGCATTTCAGTGTTATCGATGTCCGTTTGGGATTCCGAGTCTGGGAATAGCTCTGTATGGTAATTCTGGAGTTGGGAGCATGATCGAAAGTGAATTCGGAGGTCCGTAGGTTATTTTGAAGCCATTTGGCTAAAGATAGAAATTTGAAGGTTTTTGAGAAGTTGGACCGGATGTTGATTTTTTGATATCGGAGTCGGAATCCGATTCCGGAAGTTGGAGTAGGTCCGTAATGTCAAAATACGACTTGTGTGCAAAATTGAGGTCAATCGAACGTGATTTGTTAGGTTTAAGCATCGGAAATAGAAGTTGAAAAGTTCAAAGTTCATTAAGCTTGGATTGGAGGTCGATTGATGATTTTAGCATTGTTTGATGTGATTTGAGGTCTCGAGCAAGTCCATAATGTGTTTTGGGATTGGTTGATAGGTTTGGTTGAGGTCCCGGGGGCCTCGCATGGATTCCGAGTGGTTAACGGATCGAAATTGGAATTTAGAAGAGAGCTGAAGGCATCTGGTTGCTGGTATTTTCGCTTCCGCGGTTGGTTGACCGCAGAAGCAAACAGGGAACCGCAGATGCGATTTTTGGTCCAAAGCTTGAGGACCACAGATGCGGTCTAAATTCCGCAGAAGCGGAACCGCATCTGCGGAAGGGGCATCGCGGAAGCGGAAGAGAGGGCCTTCGGGAAGGACCGCAGATACGGTCAAGGCTCCACAAAAGCGAAACCGCATCTGCGGTGGTATGATCGTAGAAGAGAAAAGGGGGCTAAGCCAGGGAAACCGCAGAAGCGGCCTTCTGTCCGCAAAAGAGGAGCCGCATAAGCAGCTATAATTCCGCAAAAACGGAAATGTATGGAGGCAGAAGCTTGTTTTAAATCGCGATTGGGAGTTCATTTCTCTCATTTCTCATGGCTTGGGGCAAATGTTGGGGAGCTTTAAAGAGGAATTTTTGTCATCAATGTTAAGGTAAGTTATTTCTACCTATTATGAGTTAAATACATTAATTTTGTATGGATTTTAGTATGAAAATGGGTAGAAAATTGAGGGTTAGAGGAAGACCTAGAAATATTGTGTTCTTGGAATTTAGCCACGATTTTGGGTATGGAATTAAGAGAAAGTTATATATTTAAGTTTCTAAGGTCATGTGTAAACGTTATCTTCGAAAAATTTTGGATTCCGGGCACGTGGGCTCGAGGGCATTTTGGTCAACTTTTGATCGGGGTTAGGAATTGCTATAAATCGAATTGTAATGAGTACCTTAGCATATATTAATGGATTTGTATCGCCATTGGCTAGTTTTGGAGCTTTGGGCGTCGGTTCGAGCCTTCGGAAGAATGTAGAATACCGATTATGGATCTTCGGAGCAAGGTGAGTCTCCTTTCTAATCTTGTGAGGGGGAATTTACCCCATATGTGAATTAAATTGGTTATGTGCTCCTATTTATGAGGCCTACATACGCACGAGGTGACGAGAGTCCGTGCATAACTACTATTATGTCATTGTCCGGGTAGTCTAGGACCCAAAAATATGCTTATACTTGAGAAAAATTATGAACTCATTGATGACTTGGATTGTTTAAATCACCTTTGATTAGTAAACGAATTTAAAAAATAGATTAAACATCATTTCCTGAATTGTTAAACTGAGAATTTGCTTATTTGGATAATCACTCCTCGATAAAATTCTAATTAGCTATCTGAACATGTATCTTACGTGCACCTGCATCGCATGGATGACTCGCGAGCGGGGTAGTAAATCACATTAAATTAATAAATGGATTTCTAAAGAGACTTAAGCTTCGTTTTCTCAAATTACTAATGAGAATTGGCCTTTTTTGGATAATTGCTCCACGTTGAATCCTTGACTGATTGTCTGTCTGTGTGTGTTTATTTTGGACCGGGCCGAACGCCTCGACAGATTAATAGATGCATCTATAGGCGCGCCGTCGACCCTCGGCAAGTGCACATTTATTTTTGTTGGATCGGGTCGTCGCCTCGGTATGATTTGCGCATGCTTGTATTGCTGCTGGACTTATTTAAGTCGTTAGATGCCTCACTCTGGCTCGAGATCATCTTGTTAATAATGAAAAGAAATCTTGGAAAATTTCCTACGAAAGAATTACGTGTTTACTTGTTGCCTCTATCTGGATAAAAATCATGTTAGAAAATAAATCCACTGTTCGATATGTATATATTGAGGATAAATAACCGTTGGACCATTAGAGCGTGTCAAAGTTGACCATATCGTCTCTACCCCTTCGGGATTAGGCGGGACACTCACTGAGTACACGTTGATTAAGTACCCATACTACACTTCTATGCATTTTTGTTGCACAGGCATATATACACCTCTAGCAGCCTATTGGGTGTAGCAGCATGGATGACGCTGGGAGTAGGTGAGCTGCATCATTGAGGTGACCGCAACTAGGGTAGTTCCTTCCAATGTACTGTATTTACTTTCCGTCCACTGTATTCCGGGCGGATGTTGTATTTTGTTTCTCTTATTAGTAGTCGCTCATGTACTTGTGACATCGGGTTTCTGGGATGGCTTATAACGAATTTGTACTAATTGTTATTATTTAAATTTGAATTCTAATTGTGGATTTTTATTTATAAAAATGGAAGAAAAAACCTTAGATTTTCAAAAGTATTAAAAGAGGAATTAATTGATAAGTTAGTTGGCTGGCCTGACAGAGGTGTCTGGCGCCACCAAGACCCTTAGTGGATTTTGGGTCGTGACACTTTCAACTTGGAACTCATAGTCCGAAACACGTCAAACGACGTCCGATTTCGACCAAACTTCACAGAAAGCGCTTAAACAATATATAAGACTCGTACCGGGCATCTGAACCAAAATACGAGCCCGATACCATAGTCTTTTAATCAATTTTTATTTTTATTTTCCTTAACAATTTCAGAAAAATAATTTTCAGAAAAATAATTTCCTTAAAGGCCTCGGAAGCGCGGAATAAGGGAGAAATCCGGTGATGACCCTTTGGGTTATCACACACACACACACACAC
>MU782909.1:70401-84922 GCA_026770625.1 Nicotiana glauca | reverse complement strand
TAAAAATTACCATTTCAAATTGGGGAGTAGTTTCAAGTTGGAGTTTATAATTGTTTTAAAATAAAAAAATAAAAATAAAGCAATAAAAAACTTTTAATTCAAATTGTGGAGTAGTTTCTTTCTAATATTCTATATTCTATATATCTTCTATATATTATTAAAAGGAGAGAATAAAGCCCTCTTCTTATGCCAAGTGGTAGCCTAAAAAAAACTTATGGAATATTTAGCTAATAACAAAGAAATTATCTATTGAAACTTAACAAAGAAATTAACTATTAAAACATGGGGGAGAGTTGGTTTAGGTTAGTTTATTTCTTTATTTTATTTTTTAAAATCATTTTCTTTTTTATTTTTTGAAATAAAAAAGTGTATCTATTCATTAAAATTCAAACAATATTATTGAGAAAAATATAATAAAATTTAAAATAAAAAATAAATATTTTCAAGAATGTATCTCCTATTATATTACAAAAAAATAGCAGAAAAAAATATTAAATAAGTAATATGCTAATAATCTATCTATATATTATTAAAATCCAAAGAAAAAGACACCACATTAATACAAGTGGTAGCCTAGATAAAAGCCACATGACATAATTAGTTAATAAAAAAATTATTTATTAAAAATTAACAAAGAAATTAACTACTAAAATATCGGTGAGGGTTGGGTATATCGTATTGACAAATAAAATAATAATTGAAATTTATTAAAGCAATAATGTCTAATCGTATCAAATAAGAATGATTATAATTTAATTTTTTTCTTTTTAATATTAACCGTGCATCGCACGGGTACCACTGCTAGTTTAAACACCTAGTGGGAAGAATAAGGCAAGAATATGTATCTATAAGAATTGACGTGAATGACTTAACTGCCCTCGAGCTTTTATAAAAAACACTTTAAGCATACAGGTCGAAACCACTGGCTTTTCTAATATATAGTTGTAACGACCCGACCGGTCTTTTTGAGCCCTAGCGCATCGTTCAGCAGTCTGAGACCATGAGCAGCTTCATTTCAGGTATTGTGACTTGTACGCGTGGTCGGAATTTGATTTCAGGAAGTCCAAAGTTGATTTGAGAAGAGAATTCTTATTTCGGGAGCTTAAAGTTGAAAGAATGAACTAGGGTTGGAATTTTAAGTAAATGACCTTGAAATCGGGATCTGAAGGTTCCAACAGGTTCGTATGATTATATCGGGCTTGGGCGTATGCCCGGATCGGGTTTTGGATGATCCGGGAGCGTTTTGGCGCCTAATATGGAAGTAGCATTTTGAAAGAAATTTCTTAAGTTTGGCTTGAAGTGCATTTCAGTGTTATCTTGGGATTCCGAGTCTGGGAATAGCCCCGTATGGTGATTCTGGAGTTGGGAGCGCGATCAGAAGTGAATTCGGAGGTCCACAGGTCATTTTGAAGCCATTTCGCTAAAGATAGAAATTTGAAGGTTTTTGAGAAGTTTGACCAGAAGTGGACGTTTTGATATCGGGGTCGGAATCCGATTCCGGAAGTTGGAGTAACTCCGTAATGTTAAATATGACTTGTGTGCAAAATTTGAAGTCAATCGGACGTGATTTGATAGGTTTCGGCATCAGAAATTGAAGTTGGAAACTTCAAAGTTCATAAAGCTTGGATTGAAGGTCAATTTGTGGTTTTGGCGTTGTTAGATGTGATTTGAGGCCTCGAGCTAGTCTGTAATGTGTTTTGGGACTAGTTGGTATGATTGGTTGGGGTCCCGGGGGCCTCGGGTGGATTCCGGATGGCTAACGGATCGAAATTGGAAATTGTTGCATAGCTGAAGGGTCTGGTTGCTGGTATTTCTGCTTCTGCGGAAATGGGACCTCAGAAGCGGCCCCGCAGAAGCGAGGAAGGGACCGCAGAAGCGGCTGCAGGTGATGGGAGTTGGGACCGCAGATGCGGGACCGCACCTGCGGAAGTTGGAGCGCAGAAGCGGAAGGGGAAGGCCTGGTGAAGACCGCAGATGCGGTATTGGGACCGCACCTGCGGAACCGCATGTACGAAAAGTGGCTGGGGCAGAATGTTTTAAAATCCGATTTTGGATCATTTCTCATCACATTTTCTTGGCTTAGGGGCGATTTTGGAGAGCTTTAAGAAGAGATTTTTGTCATCAATGATAAGGTATGTTATCCCCACCTATTATGAGTTAAATACGTCAATTATGTATGGATTTTAGCATGAAAATTGCGAGGGAAAATTGGGACTTTTGGAAGGAAACCTAGAAATTAATTCTTGGAATTTAGCCACGAATTTGAGCATGGAATTAGAAGTAAATGATATATTTGAGTTCCTAAAGTCATGGGTAACCTTTATCTTCGAAAAATTTCAGATTCCGGGCACGTGGGCCCGAGGGCATTTTGGTCATTTTACCCAACGAAGTTGGGAAATTGTATAATTCGAATTGTTAGCAAGTATCTGAGTATATTCTCATTAGGTTGCCGTTATTTGGCTAGTTTTGGAGCTCTGCGTGTTGGTTCAAGTCTTCGGAGGAATGTAGAATGTCGGTTGAGCGTCATCAGAGCGAGGTGAGTCTCCTTTTTAATCTTGTGAGGGGGAATTTACCCCATAGGTGAAGTAATTGATTATGTGCTTTCATTTGTGGGGGCTACGTACATATTAGATGACGAGAGTCCGTGCGTAGCTACTATTATGCTATTGTCCGGGTAGTTGGGACCCAAAAGCATGTGTACGTGGATTAATTGTGAACACATTGATAGCTTGAATTGCTTAACTCACATCGAATTAGTAATTAAATTTCTAAAAGAATTAAACTTTATTTCTTAAATTGTTAAAGGAGAATTGGTTTTATTTGAATAAATATTCCCCAATAAGTTCTTATTTCACTGATTGAGCATGTATTTTATGTATGCCTGCGTCGCATGGATGATTCGCGAGCAGGATATGTGTTTAATTATGGAACGGGCCGAACACCTCGGTGATAATAGATGCATCTATGGTTCGTGCCGCTCGACCCTCGGCAGTGCACAATTTACATTCCCGTTGGAGCAGGCCGTCGACCTCGGCATGATTTGCGCATGTTTATCTGTTACTTGAAAATTGTAAATGTGGAATTGGCCCTACGTGGCTTGATATAAGATAATAAGATAATAAATAACAGACTTTAGAAGCCCTTGATTTATTGTTGAAGGTGTTTTACCTTCTTTTTTCTGGCTTCACAATCAGAACTTTTATACAAATCCATGATTATCCTTGCACTTAAAGAATTTTACTAATTGACCTCTAGTGAGTGTCAGAGTTGGCCATCTCGTCTCTACCCCTTCGGGATTAGGCGGGATACTCACTGAGTACACGTTGATTACGTACTCATAATACACTTCTGTGCATTTTTGTTGCACATGTATATATACACCTCTAGCAACCTATTGGGTGTAGCAGCATAGACGACGCTGGGACTGGGTGAGCTGCATCATGGAGGCGACCGCGGCTAGAATAGTTCCTTCCAATGTACTGTATTTGTTTTCTGCCCACTGTATTCCGGGAGGATGTTGTATTTTATTTCTCTTATCAGTAGTCGCTCATGTACTTGTGACACCGGGTTTCTGGGAGGGTTTACAATGGATTTGTACAAATTGTTATTATTTAAATTTGAATTCTAGTAGTGGACTTTTATTTATAAAAATGGAAGGCAAACCTTAGATTTTCAAAAGTATTAATAGATGAGTTAATTGATAAGTTAGTTGGCTGGCCTGACAGAGGTGTCTGGCGCCACCACGACCCTTAGTGGGATTTGGGTCGTGACAACATGGTATCAGAGCACTAGGTTCCCGTCGGTCTCACGAGTCATGAGAAAGACTAGTAGAGTCTCACGGATCGGTATGGAGACATCTGTACTTATCCTCGAGAGGCTGCAGGACTGTTAGGAGTACTTCCCTTCTTGATTTCTTTATCGTGCTGTTCTATTCCTTTGAGGCTTATGCCTTTGATTCCTTTCCACTCAATCTTACACGACGCGAGCGCTTGTTATAAATCGAAAATTGAAGAATTGAAATGGCACTACAAATGTGGTGTGGGATGACTTTCCCAGTATAGTTGATTGGACTATTGTAGTCGCTTTATGGAAGGGTATTCTATTGTTCAGCTCAGTAACAGAACTTCTAAGAGCCTTGAGGCTAGGCACATGTTGCCATGATGCTCATGAGCGATTTTCTGCAGTGTTGTTGTGATGGTAGGGTGTTTGCCCATGTGTCGGGGCAGTGAATGAATTGAAGGGAGGTTTACTCAGCGTGTAATCAAGGGAGTCAGTATTTTATTCCAGGCAGGGGAAAGTCAATCGAACTAAGGATGGTCAGAAGTGGACTGGTGGAAGTAATGAAACGTGGTAATTTCAAGCGTGGTGGAGTTCTCCTCTACATGGGGGTGTGGTTGTCCTAATTGAACGCTTTAAACTTGTCAGTGTTATGATCTGCTACTATTCGCCTTGGGGCAAGATATTGTGAAATAGTATTGAAGATACAACTGTCAGATATTGCATGATGTGGTGGTTTAAGATCGAATCAGAATTTCTACTGTTGACGGTTCGAGAAAGATGACCTTTGGAAAGGTTTAAAGTTAGCAGCAATGGTAGATTCAAGTGCCACGAAGATAGATTTCATTTAAGGCAACAATTGAGCAGCAAAGTTTGAGGAAGGATATGTGGAAATGCCAGGCGGTGTTTAAAATTTCTAGAAGGCCAAGTATGAAGAGCAAGGTCGAGTGACCGATTAAGGAGACGAGTTCCGCCAAAGTGGGAGAGTGGCGGGTGTTGCATGTGCGCTTGGTAGTAGGAAGACTACATGCCTTAAGGGGAGTTTGGATCGAATTGGAGATTTTAATAATTGGTGATCGAAGTCTGCGGGTATGATTCGAAGTATGGGCTATTATGCGGCAGAAGATTTATATGGCGGAAAGGAGTTTCTTGAAATGGAGGAGGGTGTAGCATAGCCCTGAATTTGGAAGGATTTTGCCGCACATGTAATTGATGTCCGCAAGGGGCGAATGGACTTGTGCAACTGAAAGGTGAGCTCGGACTCAGGATGGGCTATTGGTGTCATAGTGAATGTACCCCGTGCAGCGGCGTGGGAAGATGTTGGGAGGTAATTCCCCTAGGTGGGTTATTCCCCATGAGCAAATTAGCGGTCGCATGGTCGGCGAAGCTTCTGCAAGGAAATATATTGGTTGTTCAACAAAGAGATCGGTCATGCGGATGTGGATGAGGACTTAGAATATGAAAGATGGGGATTTACAGGAAGATCCCGAGAGATTTTGATAATTGGTGGCGTGAGGTTAAGTCAATAAGAGGCAAAAAGGTCGGGCGAACTCAAGAATGGTGGAATGATGGCTTCAAGCTAAGTGGGAGTGTCACGACCCGAATTTTCCACCACCGGGGTCGTGATGGCGCCTACTATCTGAGCTAGGCAAGCTAACTATTTAAATATTTTACAAAGTCTTTATCTAGAACAATATGATAAACTGAAATAAATACTTAAAATATACGGAAGACTTTTAACAAAAGCGATATCATAATGCGGAAGTTTAAAACATATCTCTACCCAGTAACTGGTGTCACCACTCACGGACAACTAAGGAGTACTAAAAACATCAGTCTGAAAGAAAATACACAAGAGTCTGTCTCGATACAAATAACAAACTGAAATAACATAGATGAGACTCCGAGCCCGCGGACGTCAGCTAAGCTACCTAAGAGTCTCTGGACTGAAGGTCGGCTCCCGGTCTAGAACTGCTGCGGCGGTCCGTAAGCTGCTTCCTGATCTGTGCACAAAAAGGTACAGAGTGTAGCATCAGCACAACCAACCCCATTTGTTGGTAAGTGCCTGGACTAACCCCGGCGAGGTAGTGACGAGGCTAGACAGGACCTACCGAAATCAACCTGTGCAGATATCTATATATATGTACAACAATGGAAATAACAACAAGGAAATACCAGCAACAAAGGGGGAAAGGGACATGCTCGGGGAGGTACAGTAAGGAACAAATCAAATGATATAACAATGTAACCATCTCAATACTATAGCTCGTATAAATCTATAAGTCTAAGTGGACGGCGCGCCACACGATCCCATTTATCAGCGTATAAGTGGTTGGCGTGCCACTCGATCCCATATTATAATTCATAAGTGGTCGGCGTGCCACACGATACCATATTATAATTTATAAGTGGTCGGCGTACCACACGATCCCATATTATAAAGAATAACGCTAATAATCTTTCCAAAGGAGGTCCCATTAGGGAAAAACATCAACATAACAGTTAAACCCGGCAAGGGTACAACTAACAGCCCAACTATCCCGGCAAGGGAGAATTCAATTGCAACAGTCTACTCGTCCCTGCAAGGGAATCATTGCTTCACAAACACTTTTAGTTCATTTTGTTCTTATCCAACANAATCAAGCCTCTAACACCGCCTTTCCTCTAGAATCCAACTCCGAAAAAACGATATCTAGCCATAATTCGATTCAATAGTATCAATAATGGCTCAAAAACACAATCTCATAGCCTAAAAATAGAATTCCCATGATTCTTCAAAAACTAGCAAATTCCGAAACCGGGCCCACATGATCCAAACTCCAGGCTAGGACCAAATTCCAATCACCCATGACCCCACGAGTTCAAATATATAATTTGTTTTAAGATTCGACCCCAATTGAGGTTGAATTGCCCAAAATCCCAAAAGCCCTAGTTCTGCCCAAATCCCCCATTTTCTACCTTGAATTCGTGCTTTAGGGCTAGGAAGTTAAAGATTAATGGAAGAAATTAAGAGAAAACAGAGTTAAGAATACTTACCCAAGAGATTATGGAGAAGTAATGGTTAAAAATCGTCTATGGAGGGTCTTAGGGAAGAGCTCGTGTGAAATAATGGGAAGAAACCCGAAGTGAACACTGTTATGGAATTTAAATAATTCGCTGGGCAATTACCCTTCGCGGTCACGTGGTTTGGACGCGTTCGCGAAGGGCTAATAGGGCAAAGCATCGCGGACGCGAGGGTGAAGTTCGCGAACGCGTAGAGTGAAAGGGGGCTGGGGTCTGGCCGGCTTATACGCGAACGCGAGGCGGGGCTCGCGAACATGAAGAAGGGGTTTGGCAGAACTACGCGAACACGGTGGGTCTTTCGCGAACGTGAAGAAGACTGGGCATAAGGCATCGCGAATGCGGAGCATCATCCCAATCGCGAAGGGAAAAGGGCCTGTGCGAAAATTGCAGAAATTCTGATGTGTTCTAAGTGTAAAAACATCACGAACCACCTCCGAAATCACTCCCGAGCCCTCGGGGCTCCCAACCAAACACACACACTAACTCAATAACATCCTACGAACTTGCTCGAGCGATCAAATTGCTAAAATAACATCAAAATCAAAGAATCAAACCCCAAAACTCAAAATTTTCATTTCAAAGTTCATAAACCTTAACTTTAGATATTTAGGTCCGAAACACGTCAAACGACATCCAATTTCAACCAAATTTCACAGATAGCGCTTAGCGCATATTTAAGACCTGTACCGGGCATCGAAACCAAAATACAAGCCCGATACCTATATTTCTAGCTCATTTTCATTTCTATTTTTCCTAAATAATTTCAAAAAACAATTTGACAAAAAAATTCTTTTACCCAAAATGTTGACCAAAGTCAACTATATCAATATTAATATCAAAATTTTTCAAAATTTTCACAGAATTCATATATTTTAATATAAAAGCTTTTAGGCTTCGCCCGAACTATGCACGTAAATCGAGGCAACTAAAAATGAGGGTTTCAAGGCCTCGAAAGCGCAAAAAAAGGAGAAATACGATGATGACCCTTTGGGTCGTCACAGGGAGAGTCCCACCGCTTGTGATTGGGCTGTATGATTAACTACTTGCATGATTTCTGGTTATTAGCATATTGATGGGTTAATTCAGCTACAAGAAAAGACCATAGGTGGTAATTCGAGCAAATGAACTGTTGGAGGCATGCGATGGTTGGCCTTATAGGCTCATGCTCAGAATTGGAAAGAGGTTCAGGATTGATGCCTTGTAGGGATATAGGTTGCAGAGAAAGCATTTTCGTCGGGTGCTTCGCCGAGAGGGTATTCATGTGTTATAAGATTTATAGAGTGAATTATATTCGGGACCAAGTTAGAGCGGGTTGCTCTCAGCAACGGTCCTAGTGGATTCAAGGGGTAAAGTGTGGTGCCTAATGATTTCGAGCCTATAGGGCAGTTGAGAATCAATCTTGGAAAACAGCTTATGAAGAAAGGCATAAAATTTTCTGTGGTGTTTTGACTTGCGGTGTAGCATTTGAGAAACATGAAATGGTTCATGGAATTTAAGACAGCATGGTCTCACGATTTAAGGTCACTTGGGGTGAGTGCGGTTGGAATAAGTTAGATGTTGAAGGGAGTTATTATTATTTCTAAGGCAATTAAGGATAAATTGGAAGGAAGTAGATTGATTAACCATAGTTGAATTGGCATATTGGTGTCAGTAATCAGTTCGTTTAGCGTGATCAAGTCATGCATGTGATTGCAGCGGTGCGTGTGAGGCTTGTCGGCCGTAGTGATTGATGTTATTCAGAAGCATTCTTCTGTTATGGCTTGTTAAGTGGAGGCAGATCCCGGAAGGGCTAGGATGGCTTGGACCACTATTTAGAGATTTGCATGTCTTACGGTTATGGGAAAGTACCTGTGTGTTGCTATGATTCTGCCGAAGTGAGTTAAGTGAAAAGTTTGTATATGATGAAGTGTTAAAATATTAATGATTTCGGAGTTATGATAAAAAATCATTTTCCATCGTATATTGGCACATTGGGTGCATTGAGTAGCATGGAAATACGAAGTGAGAATCAAGGTTGTAATTCAATGTTGACAAGGATGTCACGGGCTCGGATGAGCAAGAAAGGGTTGAATGATTAAAGTAAGTTGGGTTTGTCTTTAGCGTCACCTGAGATTGGTATTTTGTAACGAGGGCTCGTATCATGGTTAATGATTCTTGATTGCTTATTAGCGTTAGTGTGCTGGGTGGGTTGGAGGTAAGACCCAGTTAATTGTTATGGAAGATTGTGGGAACGTGATCCACGGGAAGATTGTACCAGTGTGGCATGTAGCCACTTGTTTGACTAAAGATTTAAATCAAGTATGAGGAATTTGGGTAATATCATTTCTTTGAGAATTTATGCCTGGAGGGCGCCTTATTTATTGGGTTATGAACCGAGGAGGTTTGCTCCGATTCTGAAGGTTGTTCATGCATTCTTTAGTTACCAAAATACAACCCCATGGTTTGTTATTATGCCATCAATAAAAATTAAAATCACTCTAAATTATGTGAACCTAAGTGAAATTGTTAACTTCTTTTTGTCTGTTTGATATACTTTAAAGAGGAGTCAAAGTCTGTAATGACCTGACCGGTCATTTTTGGAATTTACGCCCCGATCCCCCATTAACTGCTTTCCTTAAGTTCATTTCTGCTATTTTGGTTTGCCGGGACGTTCGGTGTTAGGATTCGGAGTGTTTTGGGACACTTAGTCCCTAAATGAGAGCTTAAGAGTTGAAAAATGGTCCGTATTCGGAACAGTATGAAGATGACCTCGGAATGGAAATCCGATTGTTCCGTTAGCTCCGATAGGTAATTTCGGGGTTGGGAGCGTGTTCGGAATATATTTTGGAGGTTCGTAGCTCATTTAGGCTTGAAATGCCGAAGTTTCCAATCCGATAGTGAGTTTTTGATCCGAGAGTCGGATTTGGATTCCGGAAGTTGCTGTAGCTCCGTCATGTCATTTGGGATGTGTGTGCAAAATTTCAGGTCATTCGGACGAGGTTTGGTTAGGTTTTTGATTGAAAGCATGTTTTGTTGGAATTTGAAATTCTTAGGCTTGAATCTTTGATTTAATTGGATTTCCGATGTTGTTTTAGGTGTTTTAAGGATTGGTACAAGTTTGAATGAGGTATTAGGTGGTATTGATGCTTTTGGTTGAGGTCCCGGGGGCCTCGGGGTGATTTCGGGTGGTTAACGGGGAAAAATCTCTAAGTTTGCAGCAGCTGGTGTCTTTATTCTTCTGGTAGCTGCAGAAGGTTAGCGTGGGCTCAAGGTCAGGTCCGCAGAAGCGGAAAATTCTGCAGAAGCGGTATCGCTCTAGCGATCCATAGACCGCAGAGGCGAAAAATGGAATGGTAAGCGGAAGCCGCAGAAGCGGCACTTTGACCGCATATGCGGGACCGCAAAAGCGGTCCCTTGTCCGCAGAAGCAGAAATATCTGTGCAGAAATAGAAAATTCGAGGGTTTAATTTCATAAGTTTGAAAAATCGACTGAGAGCACGGGAGAAGACGATTTCTAGTGGGTTTTGAAGAGAAAATCATTGGGTAACATTTCTTTGATCCCTTTTCATTATATTTCATCATTATATAGCTAAATACATCATTTGAATTCGAATTTAGGATCAAAAAATTTGGTAATTTGGGGTAAAAGTTCATATACCAAACTTTGGGGTTTTGAGAGGGCATTTGACCTCCGATTTAGGAGATTTTTATATGGTTAAACTCGTGAGAGTACGAGGGTTCTGAAAATATAAAAAATTATATGATTCCGAGATGTTGGCTGGAGGGGCATTTTGGTTATTTTACGTATTTTCGCGCCCTAACTTTAATTTTTAATAGTGGAATCAGTTGTTTGCAATATTATTTATGATATGTAATTGAATTGAATATATTTGGGTCATTTGGAGTCGGATACTCATGGCAAAGGCGTGGTTTCTATTGATATTGAGCCGGTTCGAGGTAAGTGGCTTGTCTAACTTTGTGTGGGGGACCTTTCCCCTTAGGATTTGTTCTTGATATTTGAGTGCCTTGCACGCGAGGTGACGAGCGCATACTTGAGCCGATTGATGAAAATCTAATTTTACTTAAGTTGTTAATATTTAACTTTCTTTCTTATTTGCCTTATCTTACTTGAAGCTTATTACTTGTGCTAGACTAGGAAAGCATGTCTAGCTGACATAATTGCCTAATTGCTTAAGTTGTTCAATTGTACCACGTGAAGCATGCTAGGCTAGCTCTATCTGCTACTCCGTTATTTTTCATACTTATCCCTTGGTGTGTTTCTGGCTGTGATTGCGCTTTTATTTTGGGACTACGGGACGGTATCCCAGGAGATCCCCCTGTACTTTTATTTTGGAACTACGGGACAGTATCCCGGGAGATCCCCCTGCACTTTTATTTTGGGACTACGGGACGGCATCCCGGCAGATCCCCCTGCACTTTTATTTTGGGACTACGGGAGGTATCTCGGGATATCCCCTACACATTGATGATTAGACTACGGGACGGTACCCCAAGAGATCCTCGATATTGATATGAGAGTTGGACTACGGGACGGTATCCCAGGAGGTCCATTGAACAGTTGAGGAAAGGGCTACAGGACGATATCCTGGGAGACCCTCGTTGGTGTTTTGAAATTTAGCTGTGTTTACTTGTGTTTCTGTTTTATCCTTGCAGTTATCCTTGTTCGTTGTTTTGCCTTATTACACTGCCGCGTTTATTAATTTGTGTCAGACTTCCATCCTGTTAATTATTGTTATTGTATTACTATTACCTCAGTAGGGCCCTGACCTTTCCTCGTCACTACCCAACCGAGGTTAAGCTTGGCACTTACTGAGTACCGCTGTGGTGTACTCATGCCCTTCCTGCACATATTTTTCATGTGCAGATCATACAGGTACCTCTAATCAGGCACACTATCCTTGAGGTGAGGAGACATACGGAGACTTCGCGGTATATCTGCAGTGTCCGCAGACCAAAGAGTCTTCTTCCTTATTCTAGTTGTAGAGCTGTTATCCCATCATACTTTTGATGTAGTTATTCTGGAGATTAGAGTACTTATTGGAATTCTATTAGCCTGTGTTTTCCCGTGAGTTTCTGGGTTTTGGGATTTGGTTGTAGACTTCCGTATATTCTTAGAGTTGTACAGGCCGGACGGCCTTATACTCAGTTGTTATTTTTCATATGTTCGGTTTTAATTGGTTTTTCAGCAAATATTATATCTTTTCTGCAATACTTGGCTTACCTGGTCGTGGGGACTAGGTGCCATCACGACATGTTCACGATCGGTGAACTAGGGTCTGTCCAAAAGATAAATGATAGAACACCATAAATTTCATCATTGGTCACTGAGTGTTCAATGTCTTCAGTAGAAGTACTTTTATGCATATAGAGGGGGAGGTACTCAAATCTCCATAAATAACTCCTAAACTCTGATAAGCCGATGTGAACGCTTTCCTCCATAATTCTTTTTGCAACCCCAGAAAATCAACAGCACTTGGTTAATTTTAATTGGTGTTTTGTAGACATAAAATAGAACATACCATCTATTCAGCTACTTTGACCAACAATAAATTATTTATAAAACTCAAATGAACAAAACACCAAAAAACAAAATAAATTAATCGTTGCTAGCTTTGCACGAAAGTACCCAGAGAATATACCAATCTGTAAACTCTTAAATTTTAGTGTAGCCGCAAAATCTTTGAGCTTGCACAATTAAATAAAAATCTAAGTATTCACATTTAATATCAATGCTATTAAATATGTACAAGTTGCGTCATAAGTTCTAATGTCGAAACATTTGGATTTTGATTTTGATAGAATACATTTTTTAGCTTCTTTAAGTTGAAACAGAAAATCAAGTCTCCTTCTGTTACAGTTTATATGATACTTTTTAGTCTTTAGTCTATGTCAAAGAGAATTATACATGTCTATATTAGAAACGGTTTTAACTTTAAATTTCTCATTTTACCATAAATGTGATAATTTATATTACGCATTTTACTACTTTATAGAAAGGAGAATTGAGACCAACTTACGATCAATGTGATTTTACAAAAAAAAACCCATAAAACTCCACTTTATTCCTGTTTTGCCCCTATTCCTTCATATAGCAGTGGTTGAAAAATTGGAAATAATCCTAAGCCCGCCAGCTATTACAAAACAAGATATCACTTTTCTTCTCGTTTTGACGGTGCTTGCTTAGTAAATTTTACCGTACCTGTACCGTTCTCCGTAGGGTCATCTTCATCTTATCACCGCGTGCTCTGTTTTTCCTGTCACTTTCTCCTATGTTCTCTTCATCTGTTAAACAAATCCAATTTCACCTATCCTTTATCTCCAATCCTTACTATACACACTAAAGATTGTGTTTCTTCAAGTTCTCTACTTCATACTTATACTGAGTTTCTTGGAGTTCTCTGCTTCTAGTTAAAAAGGGTAAGCTTTTTAGTTGCTTGCTTATCTTCTCCTTTGATTATCTCACCTGCCTGTTGTCTATACTATATAAAAATTGATGTTGATTGCTCTACTTTTAGATAGAACGAATAGTCTACCAAAGCAGAATTTCTCCATATTTAGCTTATAGAATGATTTTTCTGTGTGTTTAGACAGAGAACACTTATACACTAAATTAAATTGAAATACAATGTCTGTCTGCTTAAATTTTCAACTGAGCTGGATTTATCTTTTCTAAAAGTGCTGCTCATAGCTTCTTCTTTTTGCTTTCCCCTGTCTCTCTTTTAATTGCAGCAAGTGGGTGATAATTTATCATGGAAACAACTCATTGAATTTCGTGTTTATATTACTATTACTATTGTCACGACCCAAAACCAACTAAGGGCCGTGGTAGCGCCGGACACCTCTGTCAGGCCAGCCAACTAACTTATCAATTAACTCCTCTTTTAATACTTTTGAAAATCTAAGGTTTCTCCTTCCATTTTTATAAATTAAAGTCCACTACTAGAATTCAAATTTAAATAATAACAATTTGAACAAATCCGTTGTAAACCCTCCCAGAAAACTGGTATCGCAAGTACATGAGCGACTACTAATAAGAGAAATAAAATACAACATCCGCCCGGAATACAGTAGGCGGAAAGCAAATACAGTACATTGGAAGGAACTACTCTAGCTACGGTCTCCTCCATGATGTAGCTCACCCAGTCCCAGCGTCGTCCATGCTGCTACACCCAATAGGCTGCTAGAGGTGTATATATACCTGTGCAACAAAAATATACAGAAGTGTAGTATGAGTACGTAATCAACGTATACTCAATGAGTATCCCGCCTAATTCCGAAGGGGTAGAGACGAGATGTCCAACTCCGACACTCACTAGAGGTCAATTAGCAATATTCTTTAAGTGCGAGGATAATCATGGATTCGTATAAAAGTTCTGATTGTGAAGCCAGAAAAAAACAGGTAAACACCTTCAACAATAAATCAAGGGCTTCTAAAGTCTGTTCTTTATTATCTTATTAGCATATATCAAGCAACGTAGGGCCAATTCCATATTTACAATTTTCAAGTAACAGATAAACATGCGTAAATCATGCCGAGGTCGACGGCCCGCTCCAACAGGAATGTAAATTGTCCACTGCCGAGAATCGAGCGGCACGAACCATAGATGCATCTATTATCACCGAGGCGTTCGGCCCGTTCCATAATTAAACACATATCCTGCTCGCGAATCATCCATGCGAC
>MU782909.1:25284-56446 GCA_026770625.1 Nicotiana glauca | reverse complement strand
TGAACAAGAATAAGCTTTCAAGACTATATTATAAAAATTCGACTAGGTATATCAGGATTATCCTTTGTAGATGCCTCCAACGGAATCGAAATAATATTCTTATATCATGTATTACTTACAAATGTCTATCAAGAGGCATGGTATTGTTAGCAATAAGACAAGTGGTGTACCATCAACGATTTTATTATGAGGTCGTACAACTCACTTTAGATTTGATATACCTCTTCAAATATCTGAAATAATAACAAATATATCAAACCAGAGCAATAGTGCTAGCAATAAGACAAGTGGTGTACCATCAACGATTTTATTATGAGGTCGTACAACTCACTTTAGATTTAATATACCTCTTCAAATATCTAAAATAATCATAAATGTATCAAATCAGAGCAATAGTGCTAGATTTATAAGGAAATCAGAAGTGATAATATGGGATGAAGCATTTTTGGCTAAGTGTCAAATAATTGAGACAACCGCCTAGTGTTTTAGAGGTATATTGGATTTCGATGAACCGTTTGGTTGAAAAGTAATAGTTTGAGAGGTGATTTTTGTCAAATATAATCAATAGTTCTAAAATTGACCAAAGCAGAAACTGTAAAAGCTAACTTGCCAAAATTATACTTACGATATCAAATGAAGAGTATTCAAATGACAAGAAATATAAAATTAAGAAAAAATTCAACATTCAGTGACTTCTTGCTTCATATCGGAAACACAGAAGAGCATCTAATAAAAGATGATTTGGTTCTTCTAGAAGACTTGATTATCAACCCCAATAGTAATAATAATGCATTTAATAAGGAAAATATTTTCATCATTAGATTAAAATGCAGTTTGTGCAATTACATGATAGAAATTAAAGAGCTATATTAGCTAGAAGAAATGAATATATTAATTAACTAAATAAAATGTTGATTATTAAGTTTTATGGTAAAAAATATTTTCAGTTTTGAATCAACAAAAGATGATACCAACAATTAATACCAAGAAGAATACTTAAATACTTTAATACCAAATGACCTTCTACTGCATACATTTGTTGGTAAGTTCGTTATTTCTTACGTATGTTAGTGTCACCATATATATAATAGACTACATTAAAATTGGTCTTCCATTGCATACGGGTTGATTTTGACGAAAAATATGATGCCATTTTACTGAAAACTTAGATCCGCTGAACAACTTATGTTGTAACAACCTGACTGGTCGTTTTGCATTTTTGAGCCCCGTTCCCTTAAATAATAATTTTCGCACTTGCTTTAGCTAATTTATGACTTGCGGGGGCGGGTGGTTCGGAAGTTAGGGGAGTTTTGAGCAAGATTAAGCCTAGTTGCTTCTTTAAGTTTCTTTAAAAAGGCCAAGTTTGACTTCGGTCAACATTTTGGGAAAACGGGCCCGGAATCGTGATTTGGTAATTTCTGAGGGTCCGCGGGAAGATATGGGACCTGGGCGTATGTGACGACCCGCCCCGTTTCCCCATATAATGTTGCTATATGCTTCAATATCAATATTTGAATGGATCGGATGGAATTGAATTGATTTTAGTTGGAAATGAGGCACTTAGCCTCTTAGAAGGAAGCTTGTTTTGGAAAAGTCAACAGGAAGTTGACTATACAGTTAGAAGGCTCGGATGTGAATTTCGGTGATTTGGTTAGCTTCGGGGGATGATTTGTGACTTAGGAGCGCGATCGGAATTGATTTTGAAGGTCCGGTGTAGAATTAGGCTTGAATTGGCGAATTTTGAATTTTTGCGGATTCCGGTTGATAGGTGAGATATTGATCCGAGGGTCGGAATGGAATTTCGAGAGTTGCAGTAGCTTCGTTGGGTGAGTTTGGATATGTGTGCAAATTTTCAGGTCATTCGGACATCGTTTGGTTGGGTTTTTGATCGAATGCGCATTTCGGAAGTTTTGAAGAAACTTAGGCTTGAATCCGATGTGAATTGATGGTTTTAGCGTTGTTTGATGTGTTTTGATGATTGGAACAATTTTGAATGATGTTATGGGTTATGTTGGTGCTTTTGGTTGAGGTCCCGGGGGCCTCGGTGTGATTTCGAGTGGTTATACGAGAGTTTCGAGGTTTGTCGCAGGTTCAGCTTTTCTGTCAGCTGGTATTTCCGCTTCTGCGGAAATGGACCGCAGAAGCAGTTCCGCAGGAGCGAGTGGAGGATCTCATAAGCGGTTCTTGGCCTGGTGGAGTGGTTCCACAAAAGCGGAACATTGTTAGCAAATGCGAGTCCGCAGAAGCGGATTATAAACCGTAGAAGCGGTCTTGGGAGGTTCACAGAAGCGGACGTTGGGTTTTTAAGTAAGAACCGCATAAGCGGATTTTTGGCTGCAGAAGCGGTCCCGCATAAGCAGAAGTGGGACCGCAGAAGCAAAAGTTGTGGACAGAAGGGTTTTAAATGTCATATTTCATCCGCGAGCAAGACATAATTTCCACCATTTTTGAGTAAGCTTTGAGAGCTTTGAGGCAATTTTGAAGAGGGATTCAAGGAGGAATGATTGGAGGTAAGATTCTTGAACCTAAAACTCATTTTTATTGAGAAATCTACCTAGAAATTCATGGAATTAAGCCTAAATGGATGAATTAGAGCTTGAGTTTTTAATATTTTAAATTGGAATTTGATAGGTCATTTGAGCTCGGATTTGGGAGTTCTTGGTATGTATGAACTCGTGGCGAGACGAGGAATCCGGTAATATGAGTTTTGTAATTTTTTGAGAAGCGGGCCCGGGGCTCGGGTTCAGCTAGTTTCGAGATTCTTGATATTTTTCGATTGTTTTCGATTGGGTATTGTTCCCTTAGCATATTGTAATGCATTCGCTCTGATTTTGGTTAGATTCGATGCACGTGGAGGCTGAATTGAGGGGCAAAGGCATCGCGAGCTAGAGATTTTACCGGTTCGAGGTGAGTAATACTTGTAAATAATATACTGCGGGTTTGAAACCCCGGATTTGCACATCATAGTACTGTATTGTGGTGACTTGCACGCCAGGTATGAGCGTGAGGTAGAGCACCGTTGGGGATTGTGACTTGGTCCGTCCCGGTTGTTGATTTTACTGCGTGATTGACTGAAAACAAATTGATGCTATCATGATTTGGGCTGATCGCCATGTTTTGGGCTTCGTGCCGATTATTTGAATCCTTCAGGGATTGATATCACTATTTTTGCATTACGTTGCATATTATTTGATCTTAGTCCAAGGTTCTAAATACTGTTTTGCAAACTCAGCTATCTTTCTAAGATTTGAAAACTTAAATGACATTTTACTAACGTTTTGAGCTGAGAACTGCTATTTTACTATTTCCCAAGGGGCTTATGTGCATTTCTGGACTGAGCATGGATCGGGCTGCGCACCGCAGCAGTGTTATGTGTGCATTTCTGGACTGAGGATGGATTGGGCTGCGCGCCACAGCGGTGTGATATTGATATTGTGCTTGGGCTGTAGGAGCCCCTCCGGAGTCTGAACCCCCACAGTGAGCACGGGTACCCAAATGGATCGGGTTGCACGCCGCAGCGGTCATGTGCATTGCATTGCATTCACGCATTGATTCCTATTTGTATTACGTGGCATGACATTTAGCACTCTCATACTTTGGCATCCATGATATTTCTTGCACTATGTACCAGATACCCTGGTGTTTTTTATAAATAGAGTGCTGTGCCCGAGGGGCTGACTTGTGTGCGGACTTGCACTACCTGATATCACATTCATATGCTTACTGTTGGAAAAAGAATATTTTCAAAAGAGATTTTAAACTGAGCTAGGTGTTTTCTAAAGGATTTTTACGGTTTTATTATTCTTCTCAAAAGGTTGTACCGTCCCATATAGCATGATGGAGTGTTCTTACGTGATTTCTTACCGCTCAGTTATTATTTACTCTTATTACCACTGAGTTGAAAGTACTCACTTTACTCCCTGCACCATGTGTGCAGATTCAGGCGTCCCGGGAGAATATTTGAGCTATTTGTTGCTTCAGAGCTTCTTAGGAGTTGTTGAGGTAGCTGCCTGACGTTCACAGGACCCGACTCCTCCCCTATCCCTTTATTATTTCCGCATTTTAGAACATCAGTATTACTGAGGATGTATTATTTTGTTATTTTAGAGGCTCTAGACTCATGACCCCAGGTCTTTGGGAGTTTTATTGGCAGTTGTTGTGATTTCCGTACCACTTCTATCTATAATCATTGTTTAATATCATCTGATAATCTAATGCTATGAATTGGAAAATGGGTTGTGTGGTTGAGTTGTGAGAGATTATATGGTCGGGCTTGCCTAGCATTTGATGTTGGGCGCCATCACGACCGGGATTGGGGTCGTGACAAGTTGGTATCAGAGCCTAGGTTACTACGCCTCATGAGTAATGAGCCGGTTAGTAGAGTCTCGTGGATCGGTACGGAGACGTCTGTATTTATCCTCGAGAGGCTGCAGAACTTTTAGGAAAACTTCACTTTCTTGGAGTTCTTATCGTGCGTACTTGATTCAGCTTGAGATATAACTCTTGAAATTCCTTCCATACGTCTGTATGCGTACATGAGCGCTCGGTATTATTAGTGCCCTGATGGCTTGTGATTCCCCGATCGAGGGGCGAGATGTGATCCCGTGAGTTCGATGCTGGGCCAGTCTGGAGGTCTTCATGCCGGATCTTGCCTATGGCTGGAGCACTGAGGTGCTGATCGTGTGAGCAAGTGTTTTGAACTTATATGTTCGGTATTATCCCTATTAGCCGGAATGGCGGTTTGGTATTCATGTGATGAGATGTTATTATATTACTTGGTAGTGACGAAGAAGTCCGCAGGATAATAGATGAACTGTTAAGTGATTTGTTTCCTATTGTGGTTTGATGTGTAGCCCGAATATGGGCGCGTGAAGAATATTTTCGTGTCTCCTAGTTGGGAAGTGAAGTACACTATGTGTGGCGATATGAATTCAGAATCAGGAAGACTTAATGGATGTGTTATGTGTATGATGGTGGAAAGTGTGCTGAAATACTAAATGGAGGCGAAGCAGGTGGGGTTTCTCCTGCGGAGTGTTCTTAAGGGGTACGATTTTTATGTATACTGTTAGAAGATCTCATGTGTAATTGAAGAGTATGTGTTGTAATTGGAAAATTTGGGTCGCTTCAGAGAGTGGACTCAGCTGACGTGGGGATGAATGCAAGATTTGCAGAGGATTACGGTACTAGATGATCTGTGTTTTCATAAACTAGTAGATGATTTGAGTTTAATCTCACTATAATATTGAGGCATCATTAGAGTAAAAGTATTATGGGTTATTAAATGTGTCCTGATAGATGGCTTCGAGCCAAGTTGGGGAGGTTGTTGTTGATTAGCTGATCGCACGGTTATGTGCTATGTTGTTTCCGTTTCGAGGTATGCTGGCGGATCAGTCCCGGTTGTAGAAAATGAGCCGAGAATGGCACGAGTGAAGGAAAATTTTGATAAAGGTTATATGGTGCTTCGTAGATGTGAGGAAATAATAGGATGTCTTGAGCTGTTGTTGATAATGAATGCTCACTGTATAGAGAAGGAAGATGTTCGTTTGTATTGGAATGAGATCATATCCTACGGTGTCAGAGTGCTAGTAAGGCATGAGTGTTTCTGTTCGTTAAGTTAGATAATTTACAGTTTTGTAAGAGTGAATGACTCTCGAGAATGGTTTTATTGTGTCCAAGATTTGGCATGTAATAATCAGGTGTCTTAAGGTTGTGTATGTGGCTAGGGACTGTGTTTTCATTAGGAAAGGATCAAGACTTGTGGTATTTTATGTTAAGTATGGGATTCCATGTATCGGTATCTTGGAAGTAATGGTAACGAATTCCGATTCACAGGGAGTTCTTCAAGTAAAGTATTCTGGAATGTGGTATTTCTGGGAAGCATTGAGAGAGTAATCGGTGGCCTATGGGTCTTAGACAGTGTGGTCTTATGTTCGAATCTCCTATGGTGAGCCTGGATTGAGGAATTGTGATGCTTCAACAAGGGAGAAATATCAAGTGGATGATGAATAAAAAGAGAAATTTGATAGAAGGAATAACTTGATAATAGACCGAATCGGTATGGTAAAGATATGATTAATTCTTTGTATATGTTCGAAGTAATGGGCTTTTACAGGCAATTTGTAGCAATGCTCTTGAGTTTTGACGGCTTGCTCAGCTCGATTTAGATAGAAGGATTCAGTCCTAGCAGTTTAGCTTGTACAAATGGAGTTGGCAGAGATGTTCTTTTTAGGTTTTACCGTAGTTTGAAGATGAGTATATTTCCTATGGGTATGCGAAGCATGGAGTGTATAATGATTTTCTTCTATATGGGATCAATGAAAGTTCTTGACTAGTTGAGTGCGTCGACGTCTGCGGCGCGGAAGAGAGATAAAAGTCTTTATGTTATCCTAGTGTGGTATGGTATATGCGATATGTTGTGGAGGATTGGGATTTGTGTGTGTAAGGTTCGGTTCAGTTCGGAATGGAAAGTCATTAAATTCTTAAGCAGCACGGGCAGCTGCAGGTGATTTAATAATCGATCTTTAGATGATTAGGGTGAGTGATCCTCATACGACTAAGGAAACGGTGTTGCTAATCATAGTGATTTGACAAGGGTATATGTTTCAGAAAAAGGGCAATATGATTTAGTTGATAGCACTTCGGTAGTGTTGCGGCATTTTTCTTGATAGATCGACTGTTGATATCTGAGTGTGTTTGATGGCACAAGAGAATTTTAGAATATCTTCGAAGAATGACTGGGTACTCGAGGGGTAATATGTATTTATACTGCAGAATTTGGGGTCAAGCATAGTAATTTGTGTGCTATGTGGAGCTGGAGATTGGGAGTTCTCATGTTCAGGCTAAGTAGTGGTTGTGGATAGTGTGTATTGGTACCGTTAGCGGCTATTGGGATTGGAGGCCCGAGTGGGTCCTTCTTTTTTGGTATGTTAGATTTTGTATATGATGCTGAGCTGTAGACTGGTTGTCGCAATGTGGGTTATTCTAGACTATTGTGCTATGGGCTATGTCAAAAAATGCCATCGGTTGCATGGAGAAATGCATCGGATTATGATATAGCAGAGTGGTTGGTATTCCAAAGATCAGCGGATGACTGGGAAGGATTGCTTTCCTTAATTGGGCCTTTTGTGACGGATGTCAGTATAGAGGTTTCTACCATTGATTCAATTCTGGTATTGAGGGAATTTTTGGATGCGTTCCTTGTGGCTGGGCATGTCGCCGGGCGAGATTGTGGATTTCGGTATTGATTCGGTGTCGGGCACCGTATCGTACGACTCCGAAAGGAGTTATATAAAGGGGAAGGAGCAGCTTCAGGCTTCTTGGTATTGAGTTCGTTGGCAGGCCGATGTGGCTACGTATTCAGATTGAGATGGCTTGGTTGGCCCTGATATGTATTGTTGAGGGATAGGTTTAATCTCTCGTTATTGAGCGTGTTAATGATCTGGGGAGATCTATGAGATGCTTTTCGGTGCTGTGAGGCGTTATGATTTTTGGACTGTGCTAGAGTTTTTTAGCTTATAATGCTATATGTAGATATTGTTATGCACTCGGTATTTTGTTGTAATGAGCAAATTTGGCTCGATATGCATCTCCCTATGTGAGATATTTGTGTGGATCGGGTGGCACGCCGCCACGAGTATGTTATCTGGATCGGGTTGCACGCCGCAACAGGGTGATGTTGAGAATAGTTTTCCATATGTTACTTGGTATGTCTTGCTTTACCATAGGTGTGATGGATTGCTTGGTTTCAGACATCAATCTGTGCATGGCTGTCTATTTTGAGCATGGTGACTTGAGGTGCTTCAAGTGTAACAGTGTTTGGAAAAGATCGCGCATTGTAGTGAGGCTACGAGGAGATTGGACCCTTCGTGGTAGGTTCAGGTATTCTATTTCTATGATGTGGGACGGGGTCCTAGCCTTGTGTTGTGATGGTACCGAGGAGTTTGAGTTACAGCTCTTTCGTTTGAGTCATTTGTCATGATTTGAGTATGTTCAGACCGCCTATCATTGGTGCGTGGATTATGCAAATTGGGGCTTAGGCCTGTGATGAGGTGTCACATCTCCAGAGTGGTGCGTTGAATTCGAGTTGATCGTTGGAGTAATTAATAAATGTGAACAGATGTGATTTCAGCTGATTAGAGGGTTCATATCGAGGTTTGGCCCGAAAATCTGTTGTGGTATTAGTCAACAAGGAAGTGGCTTCATATATGGGTGACATGAGGAATGGTTACAGTTTATCGCGTGTTTTATTTATCGTTGGCAGTATATGAAAGTGATGGAATAAGACTTTAGCTAATAAGAGGTTCCTATCGGTAATCGAGTATTGGGGGCAGTTGCTGTGAATAGTGACTATCGTTTCGAGTGTTGGATTGTGTGGTATATTGCATGAATTTACCTGAGGTTGCAGACATGGTTTATTATAGTTGGTTAGAGTTTATTCTGAATATTGACGTGAGGTTCTAATTTTGAGTATGATTTTGGAAGGTGCAATGTGGTTCTACGGTTTATGGCCCAGATTGATTGTGAAATTTCAGTGGATTTGTATTATCGGACCTATGTAAGATAGAGTGACGAGAGATCACCCCGGGTATATGCTTGGTAAGGTCATTTAGCTATTGGTTGGCTTCTAGGACAACTCTGGGTACGCTCGAGGACGAGCATTTTTTTAAGTTGGGGAGGATGTGACGACCCGCCCCGTTTCCCCCATATTATGTTGCTCTATGCTTCAATATTTGTATTTGAATGGATCGGATGGAATTGAATTGGTTTTAGTTGGAAATGAGGCACTTAGCCTCTTAGAAGGAAGCTTGTTTTGGAAAAGTCAACTGAAAGTTGACTATATAGTTAGAAGGCTCGGATGTGAATTCTGGTGATTTGGTTAGCTTCGGGGGATGATTTGTGACTTAGGAGCGTGATCAGAATTGATTTTGGAGGGCCGGTGTAGAATTAGGCTTGAATTGGCGAAGTTTGAATTTTTGCGGATTCTGGTTGATAGGTGAGATTTTGATCCGAGGGTCGAAATGGAATTCCGAGGGTTGCAGTAGCTTCGTTGGGTGATTTTGGATATGTGTGCAAATTTTTAGGTCATTCAGACATCGTTTGGTTGGGTTTTTGATCGAATACACATTTCGAAAGTTTTGAAGAAACTTAGGCTTGAATCCGATGTGAATTGATGGTTTTAGCGTTGTTTGATGTGTTTTGATAATTGGAACAAGTTTGAATGATGTTATGGGTTATGTTGGTGCTTTTGGTTAAGGTCCCGGGAGGCTCGGTGTGATCTCGGGTGGTTAAACGAGAGTTTCGAGGTGTGTTGCAGGTTCAGCTTTTCTGTCAGCTGGTATTTCCTCTTCTGCGGAAATGGACCGCAGAAGCGGTTCCGCAGGAGCGAGTGGAGGATCGCATAAGCGGTTCTTAGCCTAGTGGAGTGGTTTCGCAAAAGCGGAACATTGTTCGCAAATGCGAGTCCGCAGAAGCGGACTATAAATCGCAGAAGCGGTCTTAGGAGGTTCGCAGAAGCGGACGTTGGGTTTTTAAGTAAGGACCGCATAAGCTAATTTTTTGCCGCAGAAGCAGTCCCGCATGAGCAGAAGCGGGACCGCAGAAGCGAAAGTTGCTGTGGACAGAAGGGTTTTAAATGTCATATTTCATCCGCGAGCAAAAGGTAATTTCCACCATTTTTGAGCAAGCTTTGAGAGCTGTGAGGCGATTTTGAAGAGGGATTCAAGGAGGAATGATTGGAGGTAAGATTCTTGAACCTAGATATCGTTTTTATTGAGAAATCTACCTAGAAATTCATGGAATTAAGCCTAAATGGATGAATTAAGGCTTGAGTTTTTGATATTTCAAATTGGAATTTGATAGGTCGTTTGAGCTCGGATTTGGGAGTTCTTGGTATGTATGAACTCGTGGCGAGACGAGAAATCCGGTAATGTGAGTTTTGTAATTTTTCGAGAAGCGGGCCCGGGGCTCGGGTTTTGCTAGTTTTGAGGTTCTTAATATTTTTCGATTGTTTTCGATTTGGTGTTGTTCCCTTAGCATATTGTAATGCATTCGCTCTGATTTTAGTTAGATTCGACGCGTGTGGAGGCCGAATTGAGGGGCAAAGGCATCGCGAGATAGAGATTTCACCGGTTCGAGCTGAGTAATAATTGTAAATGATATACTGAGGGTTTGAAACCCCGGATTTGCACATCATAGTGCTGTATTGTGGTGATTTTCACGCTAGGTACGTGCGTGGGGTAGAGCACCATTGGGGATTGTCACTTGGTCCATCCCGGTTGTTGATTTTACTGCGTGATTGACTGAAAACTTCTTGATGCTATCATGATTTGTGCTGATCGCCATGTTTTGGGCTTCGTGCCGATTATTTGAATCCTTCAGGGATTGATATCATTGTTTTCGCATTACGTTGCATATTATTTGATCTCACTCCAAGGTTCTAAATACTGTTTTGCAAACTCAGCCATCTTTCTAAGATTTGAAAACTTAAATGATATTTTACTAACGTTTTGAGCTGAGAACTGCTATTTTACTATTGCGCAAGGGGCTTATGTGCATTTCTGGACTGAGCATGGATCGGGCTGCACACTGCAGCAGTGTTATGTGTGCATTTTTGGACTGAGGATGTATCGGGATGCGCGCCACAGCGGTGTGATATTGATATTGCGCTTGGACTGTAGGAGCCCCTTCGGAGTCTGAACCCCCACTGTGAGCACGGGTACTCAAATGGATCGGGCTGCACGCCGCAACGGTCATGTGCATTGCATTGCATTCACGCATTGATTCCTGTTTGTACTACGTGGCATGACATTTAACACTCTCATACATTGGTATCCATGATATTTCTTGCAATGTGTACCAGATACCCTGGTGTTGTTAGTAAATAGAGTGCTGTGCCCGATGGGCTGACTTGTGTGCGGACTTGCACTACCTGATATCACATTCATATGCTTACTGTTGGAAAAAGAATATTTTCAAAAGAGATTTTAAACTGAGCTAGGTGTTTTCTAAAGGATGTTTACGGTTTTACTGTTCTTCTCAAAAGGTTGTACTGTCCCATATAGCATGATGGAGTGTTCTTACATGATTTCTTACCGCTCAATTATTATTTACTCTTATTACCACTGAGTTGGAAGTACTCACTTTACTCCCTTCACCACGTGTGCAGATTCAGGTGTCCCGGGAGCATAGTTGAGCTACTTGTTGCTTCAGATCTTCTTAGGAGTTGTTGAGGTAGCTGCTTGACGTTCGCAGGACCCGACTCCTCCCCTATCCCTTTATTATTTCCGCATTTTAGAACATCAGTATTACTGAGGATGTATTATTTTGTTATTTTAGAGGCTCTAGACTCATGACCCCAGGTCTTTGGGAGTTTTATTGGCAGTTGTTGTGATTTCTGTACCACTTTTGTCTATAATCACCGTTTAGAACTATATCATCTGATAATCTAATGCTATAAATTGGAAAATAGGTTGTGTGATTGAGTTGTGAGTGTTATATGGTCGGGCTTGCCTAGCATTTGATGTTAGGCGCCATCACGACCGGGATTGGTGTCGTGACAAGTTTGTATCAGAGCCTAGGTTACTAGGCCTCATTAGTCATGAGCCGGTTAGTAGAGTCTCGCGGATCGGTATGGAGATGTATGTATTTATCCTCGAGAGGCTGCAGAACTTTTAGGAAAACTTCACTTTCTTGGAATTCTTATCGTGCGTACTTGATTCAATTTGAGATATAACTCTTGAAATTCCTTCCACACGTCTGTATACGCACATGAGCGCTCAGTATTATAAGTGCCCTGATGGATTGTGATTCCCCGATCGAGGGGCGAGATGTGATCCCGTGAGTTCGATGTTGGCCCAGTCTGGAGGACTTGAGGCTGGATCTTGCCTATGGCTGGAGCATTGAGGTGCTGATCGTGTGAGCAAGTGTTTTGAACTTATATATTCGGTATTGTCCCTATTAGCCGGAATGGCGATTTGGTATTTATGTGATGAGATGTTATTATATGACTTGGTAGTGACGAAGAAGTCTGCGGGATAATAAATAAACTGTTAAGTGATTTTTTTCCTATTGTGGTTTGATGTGTATCCCGAATATGGGCGCGTGAAGAATATTTTCGTGTCTCCTAGTTGGGAAGTAAAGTACACTACGTGTGGCGATATGAGTTCAGAATCAGGAAGACTTAATGGATGTGTTATGTGCATGATGGTGGAAGGTGTGCTGAAATACTAAATGGAGGCGAAGCAGGTGGGGTTTCTCCTGCGGAGTGTTCTTAAGGGGTATGATTTTTATGTATACTGTTAGAAGATCTCATGTGTAATTGAAGAGCACATGTTGTAATTGGAAAATTTTGTTCGCTTCAGAGAGTGGACTCAGCTGACGTGGGGATGAATGCGAGATTTGCAGAGGATTACGATACTAGATGATCTGTGTTTTCATAAACTAGTAGATTATTTGAGTTTAATCTCACTATAATATTAAGGCATAATTAGAGTAAAAGTATTATGGGTTATTAAATGTGTCCTGATAGATGGCTTCGAGCCAAGTTGGGGAGGTTGCTGTTGATTAGCTGATCGCACGGTTATATGCTATGTTGTTTCCGTTTCGAGGTATGCTGGCGGATCAGTCCTGGTTGCAAAAAATGAGCCGAGGATGGCACGAGTGAAGGAAAATTTTGATAAAGGTTATATGGTGCTTCGTAGATGTGAGGAAATAATAGGATATCTTGAGCTGTTATTGATAAAGAATGCTCAGTGTATAAAGAAGGAAGATGTTCGTTTGTATTGGAATGAGATCATATCCTACGGTGTCAGAGTGCTAGTAAGGCACGAGTGTTTCTGTTCGTTAAGTCAGCTAATTTACAGTTGTGTAAGAGTGAATGACTCTCGAGAATAGTTTTATTGTGTCCAAGATTTTGCATGTAATAATCAGGTGTCTTAAGGTTGTGTATGTGGCTAGGGACTGTATTTTTATTAGGAAAGGATCAGGACTTGTGGTATTTTATGTTAAGTATGGGATTCCATGTATCAGTATCTGGGAAGTAATGGTAACGAATTCCGATTCGCAGGGAGTTCTTCAAGTAAAGTATTCTGGAACGTGGTATTTCTGGGAAGCATTGAGAGAGTAATCGGTGGCATATGGGTCTTAGACAGTGTGGTCTTGTGTTCGAATCTCCTGTGGTGAGCCTGGATTGAGGCATTGTGATGCTACAGCAAGGGAGAAATATCAAGTGGATGATGAATAAAAAGAGAAATTTGATAGAAGGAATAGCTTGATAATAGTCCGAATCGGTATGGTAAAGATATGATTAATTCCTTGTATGTGTTCGAAGTAATGGGCTTTTACATGCAATTTGCAGCAATGCTCTTGAGTTTTGACGGCTTGCTCAGCTCGGTTTAGATAGAAGGATTCAGTCCTAGCAGTTTAGCTTGTACAAATGGAGTTGGCGGAGATGTTCTTGTTGGGTTTTACCGTGGTTTGAAGATGAGTATATTTCCTATGGGTATGTGAAGCATGGAGTGTGTAATGATTTTCTTCTAAATGGGATCAATGAAAGTTCTTGACTAGTTGAGTGCGTCTATGTCTGCGGCACGGAAGGGAGATAAAAGTCCTCATGTTATCCTAGTGTGGTATGGTATATGCGATATGTTGTGGAGGATTGGGATTTGTGTCTGTAAGGTTCGGTTCAGTTCGGAATGGAAAGTCATTAAATTCTTAAGCAGCACGGGCAGCTGTAGGTGATTTAAGAATCGATCTTCAGATGATTAGGGTGAGTGATCCTCATACGACTAAGGAAACCGTGTTGCTAATCATAGTGATTTGACAAGGGTATATGTTTCAGAAAAAGGGCAATATGATTTAGTTGATGGCACTTCGACAGTATTGCGGCATTTTTCTTGATAGATCAACTGTTGATATCTGTGTGTGTTTGATGGCACAGGAGAATTTTAGAATATCTTCGAAGAATGACTGGGTACTCGAGGGGTAATATGTATTTATACTGCAGAATTTGGGGTCAAGCATAGTAATTTATGTGCTATGTGGAGCTGGAGACTGGGAGTTCTCATGTTCAGGCTAAGTAGTGGTTGTGGATAGTGTGTATTGGTATCGTTAGTGGCTATTGGGATAGGAGGCCCGAGTGGGTCCTTCTTTGTTGGTATGTTAGATTTTGTATATGATGCTGAGCTGTAGATTGGTTGTCGCAATGTGGGTTGTTCTAGACAATTGTGCTATGGGCTATGTCGGAAAATGCCATCGGCTACGTGGCGAGGTGCATCAGATTATGATATAGCAGAGTGGTTGGTATTCCAAAGATCAGCGGATGACTAGGAAGGATTGCTTTCCTTAATTGGGCCTCTATGATGGATGTCAGTATAGAGGTTTCTACCATTGATTCAGTTCCGGTATTGAGGGAATTTTTTGGATGCGTTCCTTGTGGCCGGGCATGTCGCCAGGCGAGATTGTGGATTTCGGTATTGATTCGGTGTCAGGCACCGTGTCGTACGGCTCCGGAAGGAGTTATAAAAAGGGGAAAGAGCAGCTTCAGGCTTCTTGGTATTGAGTTCGTTGGCAGGCCGATGTGGCTACGTATTCAAATTGAGATGGCTTGGTTGGCCCTGATATGTATTGTTGAGGGATAGGTTTAATCTCTCGTTATTGAGCTTGTTAGTGATCTGGGGAGATCTATGAGATGCTTTTTCGGTGCTGTGAGGCGTTATGATTTTCGAATTGTGCTTGAGTTTTGTAGCTTATAACGCTATATGTAGATATTGTTATGCACTCGGTATTTTGTTGTAATGAGCAAATTTGGCTCGATATGCATCTCCCTATGTGAGATATTTGTGTGGATCGGGTGGCACGCCGCCACCGGTATGTTATCTGGATCGGGTTGCACGCCGCAATAGGGTGATGTTGAGAATAGTTTTCCATATGTTACTTGGTATGTCTTGCCTCACCATGGGTGTGATGGATTGCTTTGTTTCAGATATCAATCTGTGCACGGCTGTCTATTTTGAGCATGGTTACTTGAGGTGCTTCATGTGTAACAGTGTTTGGAAAAGATCGCGCATTGTAGCGAGGTTACGAGAAGATTGGACCCTTCGGGGTAGGTTCAGGTATTCTATTTCTATGATGTGGGACGGGGTCCCAGCCTTGTGTTGTGATGGTGCCGAGGAGTTTGAGTTACAGCTCTTTCGTTTGAGTCATTTGTCATGATTTGAGTATGTTCAGACCGCCCAACATTGGAGCGTGGATTATGCAAGTTGGGGCTTAGGCCTGTGATGAGGTGTCACATCTCCAAAGTGGTGCGTTGAATTCGAGGTGATCGTTGGAGTCATTAATAAATGCGAATAGATGTGATTTCAGCTGATTAGAGGGTTCATATCGAGGTTTGGCCCGGAAATCTGTTGTGGTATTAGTCAACAAGGAAGTGGCTTCATGTATGGGTGACATGAGGAATGGTTACGGTTTATCGCGTGTTTTATTTATCATTGGCAGTATATGAAAGCGATGGAATAAGACATTAGCTAATAAGAGGTTCCTATCGGTAATCGAGTATTGGGGATAGTTGCTGTGAATAGTGACTATCGTTTCGAGTGTTGGATTGTGTAGTATATTGCATGATTTTACCTGAGGTTGCAGGCATGGTTTATTACAGCTGGTTCGAGTTTATTCTGAATATTGGCGTGAGGTTCTGATTTTGAGTATGATTTTGGAAGGTGCAATGTGGTTCTACGGCTTATGGCCCAGATGGATTGTGAAATTTCAGCGGAGTTGTATTATCGGACCTATGTAAGATAGGGTGACGAGGGATGACCCCGGGTATATGCTTGGCAAGGTCATTTAGCTATTGGTTGGCTTCTAGGACAACTCTGGGTACACTCGAGGACGAGCATTTTTTTAAGTTGGGGAGGATGTGACGACCTACCCCGTTTCCCCCATATTATGTTGCTCTATGCTTCAATATCAATATTTGAATGGATCGGATGGAATTGAATTGGTTTTAGTTGGAAATGAGGCACTTAGCCTCTTAGAAGGAAGCTTGTTTTGGAAAAGTCAGCCGGAAGTTGAATATATAGTTAGAAGGCTCGGATGTGAATTCCGGTGATTTGGTTAGCTTCGGGGGATGATTTGTGACTTAAGAGCGCGATCGGAATTGATTTTGGAGGGACGGTGTAGATTTAGGCTTGAATTGGCGAAGTTTGAATTTTTGCGGATTCCGGTTGATAGGTGAGATTTTGATCCGCGGGTCGGAATGGAATTCCGAGAGTTGCAGTAGCTTTGTTGGGTGATTTTGGATACGTGTGCAAATTCTCAGGTCATTCAGACATCGTTTGGTTGGGCTTTTGATCGAATGCGCATTTCGGAAGTTTTGAAGAAACTTAGGCTTGAATCCGATGTGAATTGATGGTTTTAGCATTGTTTGATGTGTTTTGATGATTGGAACAAGTTTGAATAATGTTATGGGTTATGTTGGTGATTTTGGTTGAGGTCCCGGGGGCCTCGGTGTGATCTCGAGTGGTTAAACGAGAGTTTCGAGGTGTGTTGCAGGTTCAGCTTTTCTGTCAGCTTGTATTTCCGCTTCTGCGGAAATGGACCGCAGAAGCAGTTCCGCAGGAGCGAGTGGAGGATCGCATAAGCGGTTCTTGGCCTGGTGGAGTGGTTCCACAAAAGCGGAATATTGTTTGCAAATGCGAGTCCGCAGAAGCGGACTATAAACCGCAGAAGCGGTCTTGGGATGTTCGCAGAAGCGGATGTTGGGTTTTTAAGTAAGAACCGCATAAGCGGGTTTTTGGTCGCAGAAGCGGTCCCGCGTAAGCAGAAGTGGGACCGCAGAAGCGAAAGTTGCTATGGACTGAAGGGTTTTAAATGTCATATTTCATCCGCGAGCAAGAGGTAATTTCCACCATTTTTGAGCAAGCTTTGAGAGCTTTGAGGTGATTTTGAAGAGGGATTCAAGGTGGAATGATTGGAGGTAAGATTCTTAACCTAAAACTCGTTTTTATTGAGAAATCTACCTAAAAATTCATGGAATTAAGCCTAAATGGATGAATTAGGGCTTGAGTTTTTGATATTTCAAATTGGAATTTGATAGGTCGTTTGAGCTCGGATTTGGGAGTTCTTGGTATGTATGAACTCGTGGCGAGCCGAGGAATCCGGTAATGCAAGTTTTGTAATTTTTCGAGAAGCGGGCCCGGGGCTCGGGTTTTGCTAGTTTCGAGATTTTTGATATTTTTCGATTGTTTTCGATTGGGTATTGTTCCCTTAGCATATTGTAATGCATTCGCTCTGATTTTGGTTAGATTCAATGCGCGTGGAGGCCGAATTGAGGGGCAAAGGCGTCGCGAGCTAGAGATTTCACCGGTTCGAGGTGTGTTATACTTGTAAATGATATACTGAGGGTTTGAAACCCCGGATTTGCACATCATAGTGCTGTATTGTGGTGACTTGCATGCCAGGTATGAGCGTGGGGTAGAGCACCGTTGGGGATTGTGACTTGGACCGTCCTGGTTGTTGATTTTACTACGTGATTGACTGACAACTACTTGATGCTATCATGATTTGGGCTGATCGCCATGTTTTGAGCTTCGTGCCGATTATTTAAATCCTTCAGGGATTGATATCACTATTTTTGCATTACGTTGCATATTATCTGATCTCAGTCCAAGGTTCTATATACTGTTTTGCAATCTCAACCATCTTTCTAAGATTTGAAAACTTAAATGATATTTTACTAACGTTTTGAGCTGAGAACTACTATTTTACTATTGCCCAAGGGGCTTATGTGCATTTCTGGACTGAGCATGGATCGGGCTGTGCACCGCAGCAGTGTTATGTGTGCATTTCTTGACTGAGGATGGATCGAGCTGCGCGCCGCAGCGGTGTGATATTGATATTGTGCTTGGGCTGTAAGAGCCCTTCTGGAGTCTAAACCCCCACAGTGAGCGCGAGTACCCAAATGGATCGGGCTGCACGCCGCAGGCCGCAGGCCACAGCGGTCATATGCATTGCATTGCATTCACGCATTGATTCCTGTTTGTACTACGTGGCATGACATTTAGCACTCTCATACATTGGCATCCATGATATTTCTTGCACTATGTACCGATACCCTGGTGTTGTTTGTAAATAGAGTGCTGTACCCGAGGGGCTGACTTGTGTGCGGACTTGCACTACCTGATATCACATTCATATGCTTACTATTGGAAAGAGAATATTTTCAAAAGAGATTTTAAACAGAGCTAGGTGTTTTCTAAAGGATTTTTACGGTTTTACTGTTCTTCTCAAAAGGTTGTACTGTCCCATATAGCATGATGGAGTGTTCTTACGTGATTTCTTACCGCTCAGTTATTATTTACTCTTATTACCACTGAGTTGGAAGTACTCACTTTACTCCCTGCACCACGTGTGCAGATTCAGGCGTCCCGGGAGCATAGTTGACCTATTTGTTGCTTCAGAGCTTCTTAGGAGTTGTTGAGGTAGCTGCCTGATGTTCGCAGGACCCGACTCCTCCCCTATCCCTTTATTATTTCCGCATTTTAGAACATCAGTATTACTGAGGATATATTATTTTATTATTTTAGAGGCTTTGGACTCATGACCCCAGGTCTTTGGGAGTTTTATTGGCAGTTGTTGTGATTTCCGTACCACTTCTGTCTATAATCGCTGTTTAGAACTATATCATCTGATAATCTAATGCTATAAATTGGAAAATGGGTTGTGTGGTTGAGTTGTGAGTGTTATATGGTCGGGCTTGCCTAGCATTTGATGTTGGGCACTATCACGACCGGGATTGGGGTCGTGACAGCGTATGCCCGGAATCGAATTCTGAGGTTCCTAGCCCGAGTAATGAATTTTATGTAAAATTGCTAAGTTTGAATTTCAAAGATCTAAATAAACTAAGAGATCATTGTTTTCATAGGTATCGGGTTCGGATTTCGATTCCGAAACTTGGTACAAGTTCGAAATATCAGTTAAGACTTACCCGTAAAATTTGGTGTCAATCTGAGTAGTTTAACGACATTTTGACCCGTTGAAGGAGAATTAAGAACTTAAAGTTCAGTGAATTGATTCATTTGGTTTTGGGGGTTGATTCCTGGATTTAGCGTTGTTTTGAGTGTTTCGAGGGTTCGAGTAGGTCTGCCTCGTGATTTCAGACTTGTCGGTATGTTCAGGCGGGGCTTGGGAACCCCGAGCGTCAAATGGTCGAGGTTCGAGTGAAGTTGAAAAACTTAGGAAGATTTTATCAGCTGCTTCTGTCATAACCGCTTTTGCGGCTCTTGGACCGCAGAAGCGAGACCGCAGAAGTGGTCATTTATTTGCTGAAGCAGAAGGGGCCTGGCCCAGGGGAAATCGCAGAAGCGGAACCCCTGACGCAGAAGTGGTCCATCCGCCCCAGTCCCATAACTGCAGAAGCGGTGGGCTTTCCGCTTAAGCGGACTCGCATAAGCGAGTTTGAGACCGCAGAAGCGGCCGAGCCACCCTTGGCCTTTTTCTGCAAAAGCAGCCCACTTCAGCAGAAGCGGAACCCGCAGAAGCGGGATTCCCTCCGCAGAAGCGGAAATCACTGGGGGCAGAGTCTCATTTAATACGAGCTTAAGCTCATTTCTTCCATATCTCTCTCAACTCTTAGGCGATTTTGGTGATTCAAAAGGGGAGGTTTCAAATAACATTTCGAGGTAAGTAATCCCCACTCATTTTTAGTTCAAGTACATAAACATTAGGTAGATTTAACACAAAAATTGGGTAAAAATCAAGAGATTTGAGCTAGACCTAGGGTTTAATGAAAACTAAGGTTTTAGCACATAATTTGCCATGTAATGAACTAGAAATCATATATTTGTGATCCTTAGGTGAAGGAGATCAACTTCTTTCGAAAAATCTCGAAATTCGGGCACGTGGGCCCGGGGTCGGAATGTAGGAAACTTGTGTTAATGGCTATGAAATTGCTTAAATAGCTAGAATTCAACCTTGTAAGCCTTTACTTACTAGTTCTTGCTTCATTTGATTAGTTTGGGATTGTCCGGCTTCGAATTAAGGACTTGGGCCGTTCTTGGATATTGGGAGTGCACTTTGGAGCGAGGTGAGTATCCTTTCTAACCTTGTAAGAGGGAATTGTCCCCATAGGATTGTTAATAAGTAATTGTTTCTAAATGCGGGGGCTACGTACATATGAGGTAACGAGAGTCCGTGCGTAGCTACTACATGGTAAATTATTCGGGTAGTTTAGGACCCACGTCATGTCTAATTGGGGAATATTTCTTGTTGTAACTTGCCAATATGATCGTTACGAATTGCTAGAGACTTGAGGTAGTGAAAGTGAACATATAAATTGTTGAGCCCTTGGTAGGAGTGCCCTTGTGAGTAATTGAGCCTTATGTGCTTTCCTTGATATTTTCTTGATTATGGACCGGGCCGATCGCCTTGGTGATAATAGATGCATCTATGGTTCGTGCCGCTCGACCCTCAGCAGTGCATAATTTATTTCTGTTGGAGCGGGCCATCGACTCGGCATGTTTGTGCATGACTTATATACTTACATTTAGTTATGACATGACTACTCATGTGATGTAAAAGGAGAAACTGGTAATTTACTTAAGGCAAGAGCATAAATATAACTCTTCTGTTGAACCCGTGTTATTGGAAATCCTTTGTATTGTATATCTCACTCTATTATATTATATTGTTTTGGACCTTAGTAAGTATCAAGTCGACCTCTCGTCTCTACTTCTTCGAGATTAGACGGGATACTTACTGAGTACATGTGGTTTATGTACTCATGCTACACTTCTGTACTTAAATGTACAGGATTTGAGGCAGGTGGAGCTAGACATATTTCAGGTGCGCAGCAGTGAGCACGCTCAGGGACTTTTACGGTGAGCTGCCTTCTTTCTTATGCCGATTCACAACCGAAGGAGTCCTTTCTTGTATTTTTGATTTCTGTCGATCCTGATTCAGACAGTAGGACAATGTTTTGTATTTTGTGTATATTCTACTGGTCGCCTGTAGCTAGTGACACCAGGTTCTGGCACACACACTGTAGTAGATCTTTATTTTTGGATTTGTATCGCTATGGTTTTTACTAGCTTCATCATTTACTTGCAAACTTTAGAATTTCCTGTCTTTGGCTAACTAAAATGAGGACTAAATCATACTTCCGCAATTTGGCTGGCCTGACCATGGTGTTAGGCGCCATCATGACCTATTATGAGAAATAGGTTGTGACATATGTAATAGTACACGTATGGTATATAGAAGTTTTGATAGTAACGTCATACACACAAAACTTACGATACTAGTCAATGTGCTTCTAAGTATGTGTTTATCCCCGAATTCAAATTCTGCCTTCTGAAACCAAGGAATATCCTTTTAAATTTGTGTGGAAATAATTTTCAGTATGTTTATGTTTTGTAGTTATAATAATTAAAGCACAGAGGCAAACATCCTAAATATTAGACTATATATATCGGAATATGTTTTGTTGCACGAATAACTATATATTGTACTTTCAAGAGAGATATCAATATCGACAACAAGAGTTCTGGTTATGGTAGAGTAACCAAGGCAATGGAAGGAAATATATAAAAAATACCGTTTATAAAGAAGTGTTTGGTAAGATACCATCACATTAGATACCTTTACAATACATAATTATCTACCTAACATGACTAAAATTGATCATTTATGTACGTCCAGATGATGTTCTTTCATTTTGAGTTCACGTATTATGCTAATGTAACAATCTTTTTCGGCATTTAGATGATTGTCATAGTATTTTATATAAAATTTCTCTCATTAATTAAATTTTATTGTTCCTTCGTATAAATAAATATTTAAATTATCATGTACTATTATTAACGTGCAACGCATGTTTATAGATACTAGTATATATACACACACACATTGTTCTACTTTATATTATAGTAGCTTGTTTTTTGCTCTACTAAGACAAAGCAATATAGACTATTAGTAGATATAGAGTATTTAGGACTTAAGAATGATAATTGAAAGACATTACTATAATAGAATTTTGGCCTGCACAGTAGTACCGAACAAGTAAATGCAACACATTTCTAAGGAAAAACATACATTGTCTTCACTATTATAGCTAGTTTTCAAGACCTCATCACATTGAACCAATTATCAAACATAATGTTATTGTTGCATCTACTAAGGTGGCCTCTAGCAGTTTGAGGATTTTGTAGCCTGTCATGAAGAAAAATAAGTTGTGTCAAACACTCATAACGAAGAGATCGTAAATTTAGCAAATGAAAGTGAATCACGAATTATATCATGCGCACAAATCAAGCAAGAATAGCTTCTGACTGTGCGTCATGTCATCCTCATTGTCATACATAAGAGTTCTTTTCCTAAGGAAAGTTTAGTTGTATAAATCACCGAAAAAACGACAAGGAGGAATTCCCAGAATATGAATTTAAGTTTACAACATTAAAACTTCAAAAGCTCCAAATTAATGTTTCAATCAACCAAAAAGAAGTGACATTACATAATAGAATGTGTAATACTGCCAGGCCCTATTACCATACAAGCTCTAATTAGAGCCAGTAATTCAAAAGCGGGCCCGAGTAATATAGGACGGGACTTTGTTTGGAACTTTACAAGCCATCTCAGTCCCCAGCCACCAACTATAGCCAAGGGTATCAAACATTTCGCAATATGGAAAACTAGATAATAGTATCAAATTTATTTGCACAAATGTATCAAATTTATTTGCACAAATGTAGTTGTATACGGTTAAATTCGGGCCTACCCTTTTTGTGTGATTGATCGAGACTGGAGAGCAAGTAACCAATTCGGCCTCGATTTATATCAAACTATGATGCAAATTTAAGTTGCCAAGTTCGTGGCCCTGAGACCGATTAGGATTGAGATCGACCAAGATTCAGATCGGCCAAGATCGAGACCGAATGAGATAGAGATCGAGGAAACCTTACTGAGTTAAATAACGGAAGGCGAGATATCTGTAATCGGGCAAGAATGACGGCGCGAATCCCAAAACATATTAAGAAGAGGACGATTAATTGTTCAATCATAGAATTTCGTACTTCATATAGAATTGTACTTAGAGTAGGATTACTCCCTTACTATATAAAGGGGAGTCTGATCATTTGTAAAGACATCTTATTCACAAAATACAAAGAAATATACTGTCATTTTCTAGATTTCATTATCTTGTATTCTGTTCATAAGCAAGTTGAAACATATTTAGTTCAAGGGTGACCGAACTCGAGGGCCAATACCGTTCAATTCGTTCGGTTTGTATTTATTATTTAATTATATATTTCAATACTAATCTATTCTTCTTAATTTGTGCCAAGTTATATCAAGTATCCTTAAAACCGAATTCAATTGTTATCCAATTTTAGGGTAAACGGTTTGGCGCCCTCTGTGGGGCTAAGGATAATAGTGATTACCCGGTACAAACTTTCGTACGACACACTATTTTACACTTGTTCTTTGAAGTATCTTTGATTATAGGATTAAACAATGTCGAACTCTCAGGCAGCACCTCAACACGTTGACAATGATCTCGGCCACCACGGCAAAAATGAGAACACCGCACCAGGAAACGTTGTACCCCTTGTTGGCCTCGACGGAATTATCGTTGTAGATCCAATCGACATCAGTTTACATATAGCCATCAATGGAAATCTGGTCGTCGATACCGAAAGTAGTATCCGCGGGGGTGCCCGATCAGCTACTCCGAGCGCACATGGCAGTGAAGATGGCGGGATCAGTCTGCGGGTGATCTTTAAAATGTTGCAGCTCAACAGGCAGCAATAGCCGAGCTCCGAAATTAGAACCACACACCGGGTAGGGTCGAACTCAAGCCATCCCAGGAAATTGTACATAGTCTTGGAGCCTATTTGGATGGGCCCAAGCACAATGGGTCTTTTTTTTGTTGCATTACATAGTTAATAGAATTGTAATAATCCAAAATATTTTTTTATATATATATAGTTATTAATTATGAGATTGGAATTAACTTTATTCATAGCTATTGAGTTACATACTAAGGTAGTCAAATAATGTATCAAATAAGTGATTAGTGAGCTAGTTACATAGTAGTACAAATTAAGAATTAGAAGTAAGTAACTTTAATTTAAATAATGTATCAAATTGGGTTTACTAGGGTTTATAGCTGTTAACAAGGAAATTTCAACAGAAGGATAGGATTTTCTTTCAGGAATTCGCTGGCCGCGTTGGAAGCTAGCAACGTGAGTTTTAAAGTTCCAGGTAATGAGATTACTTTGGTTCAGTAACCTATACTTTGAATATGTATTTTTATGATATTTTTTGGTAAGATTAGTTGTGGCATTAACGACCTAATAATTGATAATGCTTAGTAGTCATAATGAACAGACAATTACTATTTGAATTATAAATTGTTCAATGGATGCAATCTTTCCTAGAAGGAATTTGTATAATCTGGTAGTGTATCTACTCCCATCCTATATAGTGGTGTATTTGCACATGGAAAATAATAGTCATCATTAATCCATATTAAAGATTTAGCTTTTAAAGAATAGGTTTGATTGTGCAATTTTTTTTTAGAAGAATTATGACTGCTACTACACAAATTTGACCCTTTTTTCCTAGGAGTCATAATGATTAGCTTCAGTGAATTGGTAATGATAATGAAATATAATATTAGATTATGTATATAGTAGTTGCTGATTTTAACGTGAGCCAACAGTTATATTTCAAGGTTTTAGACATTGTTGGATTTATACGCCACTGTGTTGTTTCCGATTTATACTCTACGGTTATTATTTTGGGACATGAATATTAGCATACTGGATATGTACACGAAATATTGAAATATATTTTTACCTTTAAAAATATATATGGCATTTGATAGGTAGAATTTTAAGATTCAACTCTAAGCTTGAAAGTTAAGGATATTGAGATTTGACTCGATTAGCACAATTAACCTTGTCTATTAATATTTTGCATAGATTGAGGCCATTGAGACTTTTTGATTGGCATTATAGACTTTGCAAGGTTGATGAACTTGTCGTTGGCAAGGTAAGTGAGATTTTATGCTTTGATGCTTGCTTTTCTAAACCCTAATTTAAAAATGTATTTTTTTCCTGCCTGGTCCATGTGTTGGAACAAGCGTGCGCTTGGAAGAATCGATGGTCTTAGACTAGTCGCAAATATATTATTTTGCAAAAATAAAAAAAATTATTTTATAAGTTGTTTAATGGCCTGATACGGCTGTGCGCCATGAGTTTGATAGTTTGATACGGCTGTGCGCCATGAGGTTGAGTTTGATACGACTGTGCGCTGTGATGTTGAGTTTGATACGGTTGTGCGCCATGATATTGAGTTTGATAAGGCTATGCGCCATGATATTGAGTTTGATAAGGTGGTGCGCCATGATGTTGAGTTTGATACGGCTGTGCACCATGATGTTGAGTTTGATACAGCTGTGCGCCATGATATTGAGTTTGATACAGCTGTGCGCTATGATGTTGATTTTCATACGGCTGTGTGCCATAATGTTGAGTTTAATACGACTGTGTGCTATGATGTTGGGGCATTGTGTATGCCTTTGTACATCACCCGAGCATTGTGTATGCTTCTTGATATATTTAGGGCATTGTGTATGCTTAAGTGAATATTGTCTATGCTCTGTTACATATTTGAGGCATTATGGTGCCGTTGTTGACTCATAGGCGTGTTAGTAAATTTCTTTTACTGCAATTCTGATAAGTCTTTAGTGGGTATTCTTGTTGGTTAATTCTTAATAACTTGTTGATACACATATATTGAGTAGTATAACTATTATATTTACTATATCATTCATGTTGTGATGTGTTTGTAATTTCTAACACTTATTACAGAGGTATTTAAAGTAGCGGGTCGAGGATCTTAATGGGTTATATTTACGTATAACTCACTCCTTACCTGCATCTCTATGCAGATATCGTTGCGGGAGATAGAGCTACTTGTTGACGAGTTTATTCGAGTGTATCCTATTACTGAGGTGAGCTACCACATTGTTCGTGGAGGCTTTCGTCTCAGACTTACCTAACTCGTGTTAGTTATTTCCTTTTCTTTGGGGTTTGCATGCCCGTCAATAAAACTCATGTTACTCTTTTAGATGCTCCATGGTCTTAGTGTGAGATTTGGGCTAGAGTTTTATTATTTGAGTGATTGTTGGTTTTTCTATCAATTGACTAATATATTGGACGATGATTATTTCCTCTTTAATTACTAACAATACTATTAGGACTGCATTTTTTTTCTCAGTGTTTGTGTAAATGGTTAAACATTAGAGAAAGGGGTTCGTCTGGAAAGTGGTGTTAGGTGGGTATCAGTCACGTCTAGGGGTAGTTTTGGACGTGACAAAGTTGGTATCAGAGCGTAGGCTTTAAGTCCCGGGTCATGGAGCAGTGTTTAGTAGAGTCTTGTTCATGGGTATGTAGGCGCCCATACTTATGACCTTGAGGCTACTAAGCATTTAGGATTTTTTTCCTTCTTTCATTCTCTCTTCGTGCTTTGAACCGTATCAAGTGGAACCTTGAAATGTCCCTTTCACATACAGTTAGGATACGTGTATCCTCGTTTGCCCGATGATGCAATTTATTTAGATGTATTTGAATAAATTAAGTGGTTCTAAAAGTGGCTTTGAGTACGTGGGATGTTGTGTGCATTAGCTGTAATCGCGAATGCTGCTTCAACATTATTTTCTTCGAATCCCTGAAGTGAGGGACTACCCTAATGACAGTATGATTGGCGACATTGTAGTCTTCAGGAGATACTAATATATATGAAGCATTACTTTTACCATATTTGTTTTCGGATCAAGAGTTTTACCCACGTCCACCTTCTTTACAGCATTAGTTTCATCTTCACCACTTATTGGCATTACTTAGTGGCAAAGACTAATGACAGAGACAAAGTGAATGAAAAGAATCAGGAAGTGGCGTCCTGCATTTTGCATCTGAAAAAAAAATCTGATAAATATTTTAAGAGGTGGCCAACAAGTAGTGGAGATTTTGAATGTAACTATCTTTCAGAGATGTGTATAAAGTCCTCTCAATATATATATTAGACAGGTCATACATTTTAGAGTAGCTTTAATTACTTATGAAACTCTACTAAAATTCTTAATAAGTATATGAGTTAATCAAATTCTGAATATTGGGAAGTTGTGTGAACTGAAAAATGGTTTTAAAATATGGGTTTTGTCTCAGAGTGACTTATCAATATTCAATGTTGTGGGTATAACTTTTCGTTATTAGTTTAATGAGGAGAGAAAAAGTTTAGTGAGAAATAAGTAAATGTTATAATTTAACCACGTTTAGATTGTTAGATTTTGGCGATGAAAGACATTTTTGACGAAGTAGCTTATATAGTTCTTAACTTAATGTATCTTGAAGTCATTAGTGTTAGTGATATCATGATGGTGATATTATAGTGTAACTATGGAGTAAGTAGGCACATTGAGTGCAATGAATATGAGCATGATAGGAGCACTGCATGATGCATACATGATCATAGTGGAAGTCCATGGATTAATTCCAATCGTTGGAAGAGGATGAGACCAAGGTATGCAAGGGTTGAGTATGAAACTTAGCCACAATGGCAAGATTAGATGTTAAAGTAAGGTAGAACGTGAAGTAATAAAATTGCCATGCACCATGAAAAAAATTGTGACGACCCGACCCGTCGTCTCATGAGTTACCGTTCCGTTTATCCCATTTCTACTTCTTTATGCTCATTATCAGTGTCTTGTGTGAACGAGTTGGTTTGGATTGATTTTAGAAGGAAATGAGACACTTAGTCTCTTTAAGGAAAGCTTAGCTTGGAAAAGTCAACCGGATGTTGACTTATGTGTTAGAGGCCTCGGATGTGATTTTTGATGGTTCGGTTAGCTTCGGGGGATGATTTGTAACTTAGGAGTGTGATCGAAAGAAATTTTGGAGGTCCGGTGTAGAATTAGGCTTGACTTGGCAAAGTTAGTACTTTGGCAAATTTCGGTTGATAGGTGAGATTTTGATCCGAGGGTCGGAATAGAATTCTGAGAGTTTTTGTAGCTTCGTTAAGTGATTTGGGATGCGTGTGTAAAATGTCATTCGGATGTGATTTGGTTAGGTTTTGATCGAATGCGTATTTCGAAAGTTTTTTGAAGAACTTTGGCTTGAATTCAATGAGAATTGATGCTTTTGGTGTTGTTTGAGGTGTTTTGAGGATTGGAACAAGTTTGGGTGATGTTTTAGGATGTGTTGATGCTTTCAGTTGGGGTCCCGGGGGCCTCGGGTGTGTTCCGGATGATCAATCGGACCAATTTTGGCATTATGAGTTGCAGGTTTTTCAGTTCAGCGTTGCAGATGTTTAACCCTTCGCATTCGCGTAGGGTGAGTCACGAACTCGCAGAAGGATTTTGAGGGCCAGGAATTTAGGCCTTCGCGTTCACGTTTGAGGCCTCGCGATAGCGGAAGGTTAAGAGATCAGTGTCACGACCCCAATCCCGGTCGTGTTGGCATCCAACACAATTGCTAGGCAAGCCCGACCATTTACACTCTCAACCCGAGCATGAAGCTCAAAACTCATTATTTGAATATCATTAATTAACAAAAACGCTAAAATTTTTAAATGATATATATGTAGAAACCAAACTGAATATCACGATAACACGGAATATACTCCCAAGGACCTGAGGGTCATGAGTCTAGAGCCTCTACCAATACAGTGTGACAAGCCTCCAAATAATACATTGTCTCAAAACTGCGGAAAGATAATAAAAGGAATAGGGGAGGAGTCGGGTCCTGCGGACGTTAGGCAACTACCTCGACAACTCCGGATAAACTCTGAAATCAGCAAAAGCTCAGCTAAACTTCCGGGATACCTGGATCTGCACACATGGTGCGGGGAGTAAAGTACTTAGTGGTAATAGACATATATAATGACTGAAAGTAAGAAATCCCGAAATACCACAATGCAAAGCTGAAACTAACCACTTAGCATATTAAACGATGAAACAACAATAATCAACGACAGATAGACGAATAGATATCAATACATGAATGCAATGCAATGCACATGACCGTTGCGGCATACAGCCCGATCTATTGGGTAGCCGCGCTCACTGTGGGGGTTCAGATTCCGGAAGGGCTCCTACAGCCCAAGCGCAATGACATAGTAGCATTCGCTGCGGCGTGCAGCCCGGTCCACAATCAGTCCAAATATATATGCAAGCAAGCCACACGGGCACAATCAATTACCATTTTCGATTCCATTTAACAGGTATTATAGTTTAAGTGATTAAAGCCTTAGAAGATTTCTACTCATTTTTAGACAATATTTAACTCAGGACTTATATCATCAAAACATGCTCAATTTCATGGCAACAGTGATAATAATCCCTAAGGGATCCAAATAGTTGGCACGCAACCCAAATATATATTCATAACAATCCAAGTAGGATATTTACCTGCCAATTTCTAGTCAATAATACAGTATAGACATCACTCGGACGGACTAAGCCATAGTCCCGTCCACAAACGACCACACACTCAAAATAAAGTACGTGTCTCGCATCAATACAGCGTCACAATGTGAGATACCAGGGTTTCAAACCCTCAGGACATCATCTACATCTATTACTCACCTCAAACCGGCCGTAGACTAGTCCGCAATGCCCTTTCCTCTTGAATCGACCTCCTCGCACGTCGAATCTAGTCAAAACCACAACGAATATATTACTATATGCTAAAGAAACATAACCCAATCGAAATTACTCGAAAAATATTAAAAATTACGAAGTTGGCAAAACCCGAGTCCCGAGCCCACTTCTCGAAAAATTCCGAAATTCACATCACAGGATTCCTCGTCTCGCCATGAGTCCGTACATATAAAATCCATCAAAATCAGAGTTCAAATGGGCCATCAAATCCTAAATTTACATTCCAAAAACCAAGCCCTAGTTCCTTCAATTTTTACCCAAATTTCAGAGAATTAAAGGATGAATCTTCAATTAAATGGTGTTTCTAGGCCACGAGACTTACCTCCAATCACTTCCCGTCAAAATCCCCTTCAAAATCTATCAACAAGCTCTCAAAGTGGTGCAAAAATGGAGGAAACATGAGATAGTTCGCGGATGAAGTGTTTATAAACTTTCTGCCCAGCCCTGGGAATTCCTTCAGCGCGTTTGCGACCATCACCTCGTCAACGCGCGAACGCGTAGTGCAAAATTTTAAAAGCTCGAAAATACTCTATGCGAATGCGACTCAAACCATGCGAATGCGATAGTTTAGGCCTCATACTTACGCGAACGCGCTACCTCACACGCGAACGCATAGAACAAACCACACTGGTCTCCAACTCCTTATTCACGAACGCGTCACACTTACTTCGAACGCGAAGCACATGGTCAAGGCCCTCCGCGAACGTGAGACACCAAACGCGAACGCGAAGGCCAAACTTAGGCCAACCCATTTCCCTTCTACGCGATTGCGAGGGACCTCACGCGATCGCGAAGGCTAGTTCTTCTGCAACAGTTGTGGGTTATTTCAACAACATCTCAACATGGAAAAGGGTCCGATTGACCACCCGAAACTCACCCGAGGCCCCCGGGACCTCAACCAAAAACACCAACCTACCCCAAAACATCATTCGAACTTGTTCCAATCATCAAAACACGTTAAACAACACAAAAATCATCAATTCACCACGGATTCAAGCCTAAGTTAAACTAAAACTTCCGAAACTCACATTCGGTCAAAAACACGAACAAACGACGTCCGAATGACCTAAAATTTTGCACACATATCCGAAATAACCTAACAAAGCTTCTGCAACTCTCGGAATTCCATTATGACCCTCGGATCAAAATCTCACCTATCCACCGGAATTTGCCAAAATTCCAACTTTGCCAATTCAAGCCTAATTCTACACCGGACCTCCAAATTCAATTCCGATCAAACTCGTAAGTCACAAATCATCCCCCGAAGCTAACCAAATCACCGGAATTCACATCCGAGTCTTCTAACTATATCGTCAACTACAATTGACTTTTCCAAAACAAGCTTTCTTCTAAGAGGCTATGTGCCTCATTTCCATCTAAAACCAATTCAATTCTATCCGATTCATTCAAATACTGATATTGAAACATAGAGCAACATAATATGGGGGA
>MU782904.1:60684-71124 GCA_026770625.1 Nicotiana glauca | reverse complement strand
ATATATATATATATATATATATATATATATATATATATATATATGCATCCCAGTAGGCAGTGGTTAATGCAAAGAATGAGAACATAAAAAATGAAACGAAAATTGCTCTAGCGCGGAATATAAATACTAAAACAAGTCTGATAAACTGATATAAACTCCTGAAATAGAATCTCAACAAGTACTTTTTCAGAATCGGTGGAATTGAGTCATAAGGTCTATAGAGTAATATTAGAGTGTCTACTACATCACTGTCCGAATGAAAATACAACATGAAGTAAGGATAAGGGAAGGTGACTCCGAGGGTTGCGGACGTAGACCGAGTATACCTTGAAGTCTCCAAAAGCAGCTACTCAAATCAACTCTAGCGTCCGGCACGGGAAAAGTATGTTTACAGTTAATTTAATAGGCAAAAAAGTGTGCAATTAATCGAGGGAAATATATTAACCACTCTATGACTGAAAACACTCAGACACCCCCCAAAATGGTATCAGAGCTATAAATAATAAAAATGGTATCAGAGCTATAAATAATAAAAATGGTATTATTAGAGCTATAAATAATAAAAATGGTATCAGATTAACAAATAAAATCTCCAAAAAATTTTATAATAGTATAAAAGAAAATAAAATAGTAACAAAATTACAGAAACTATATAAAAAATATAGAATCACAAAAGAGGACAAACTAATAGACAAAATGTCAAAATTAGAATATAAATATATTCTACAACTAAAAACCAAATATAAAACATGAATAAAGAAGAATTTGCAATAGATGAAAAAACATATGAAAATCCAGATGGATTAAAAATAAAAATAATAACTTTAAATATAGGAAGAAGATATAAGAAAATAGGAGAAAACATATACTTAATGTTAGAAAAAGAAACTGCAAGATTAGAAGATAATCTAACAACCATGACAAGAATAATAAAAGAAAATAAAGAAATTGATAGAAAAAACGAAATCGAAAAATAAGAAAACAAGAGAAAATAGAATTACAACAAGTAGAAGAAAATAAAAACACTAGGATAATAGAATTAGAAAAAGAATTAGCAATATTAAAAGAAATGTACGAAAATAAACAAAAAGAAAAAGAAAAGAAAAAAGAAATAGAACAGGAAGAAAAATTAAAAAATGAAATAGAAAAATTTAAAGAAATATTAAAAGAAGATAAAAATATAGATATGAAACTTGAAGAAATAAATGAAAATAACGAAGATAACCAAGATGAAGAAAGTTCAGAAGATTCAGAAATAAGTGAAACATACACCGAACTTATAACTGAAACAAATAAAATTATAAATCCAGAAATATATACTGGAGATATAAATGAAAAACCAAGTACGTCAAAAGAAAGGAAATACAAACAGACAACACCAACATATTATAATGAAAATTATGAAAGACATGATAGAAGCAAAGTTTTATGGGACAAAAGATTAAACAGAAAATGGACACCAAAAACGATAAATGAACAATATAACTTTTTAGACTTAGACTGTGTAGAAGACATAAACAAAATAATACAGCTATGGGTAGGATAGATATCAAAACAATTAATAGATAATAAAATATCAATTCCTGAAGCACCAGGATATATAGAAAGAACAATTATAGGAACAGTAAAATTATGGATACAAAATTTAAATGAAGAAAGTAAACAAACATTAAGAAGTAACAAAAAATTTGACGGTGAAATAGCAACAACAACCATAGAAATATTAACAAAATATGTATCAGCTATAAGAAATGAATTCAGTAGTATGACAACAGAAGTAGAAGAACAACAAAAAGAAAAAATACTAAGTAGAAACTTAATGAATAAACTAGCTATATGCAACATGTGTTACATAGATGAATACACATGCGCATTCAAAGAATATTACTATAAAGGAACATATAATGTTGAAGAAGGAAAAGAAATCAGAAAAATATACTTCGTAAAATTACCAGAACCTTTTAGTTCTAAAATAATAAAAGAATGGGAAGAAGCAGGACTAGTAGATACACTAGGAGCAAGAATAAGATACTTAAAAAACTGGTTTACAGAATTATTTGAAAAACATAAGGAAGAAATAAAAATGAAAAAAACATTAATAAAGAATCTAACGTGTTGTAAAATTAAAACTGCACCTCAATTTGGATGTACAGATAATTACTACAAAAAGAAAAATTATAAAAGAAAATACAAAAAATATAGGAGAAACAAACTAAAATATAAAGACAAAAACCCGAGGAAAAGATATTATATAAAAAATTACAAAAATAAAAGACCATATAGAATTAAGAAAAAATTATCTGAATGTACTTGTTACAATTGCGGAAAATTAGGACACCTAGCCAAAGACTGTAAACTACCTAGAGATCCTAAAAAGAAACAAATAATAGAAATTAATAATGATAATGAAAAATATATACAATTAGATTACATAGATTACGAATTAGATAGTGAAGATAGTATTTATGAGTTAGAACCTGAATTAGCAACAGAAATAGAATCAGAAGAAGAACTAACAGATAAAGAAGAAAATGACTGAAAACGATATACAAATAATAAGCAAAGAAGAATATAAGGATGAAGAATCAAGTGAACAAAAAATAATATTTGATAATAATATTTTTGAAAAAATAAAAGGAAAAGACTTAGATTTAAGTATTAGAAGTACCAATAGTAAAAAATTGGTTCAAAGTCAAAAAAGAAGAATATTATGTAATAAGCCAAAAGGAACATATAATAGATTGTAAATACATTAAAGGAAAAGCTAAAATACCAATAATAAATAAAAGAACAATAAACAAAGAAATACAGAATATTAAAGCAAAAAATCCAATTAAATACGTACACTTAGGAGGAACAGAAAAACTTATAAAAGCCTGTTTTAGAGAAGGAATAGATACACCAATAGAAATATACTTAGCAGACGATAGGATAGAACAACCCATAGAAAAAAGTATAATTTGTGCAATAAAAGGAAATTTGATATACCAAAAATTTAAATTTATAATCAGTGCTAACTATACAGTAGCATTAAAAGATGCTAATATAGACAAATCATTAGTACTATACTGGAAAATGTCAGGAATAGAACTGGCATCAGGAAGTAAAATATTTACAACAAAATGCAAAAACCTCTATATATTAACAACTAATCATAAAATAACAGCCAAAAATAAAATTGAGAAAATAAAAATAGAAAATCCCTTTGATAGTATAATATCAGTAATAGATAACAACGATTATAGTTACAAAGATATAGATATCGAAGAAGATTTAGAAATAGTAAGAGAAAGATTAAGCACATCTAAAAGAATAAACTACGAATCCCCACAAACAACATCTTCAAGAGCAAGTACCTCAAGAAGATTAGAATATACAAACCCACAAAGATTAATAAAAGAACCGGAATTATATAACTATTATATAACAGGAGTAATGGATCAAAGAAAATACCTAATAATGATAAATACTGGACAAGAAGATAATTACATAACTAAAGAACTAGTTAAAGAAAGTGAAATAATAACTACAGAAACAATATGCCCAGAATTATCCAAAAATCTAATAGGAACAAAAGAAAAAACAAAAAAGGAATTAATTATTGGAGGAATTCCAGTAGAAATAGAATTCAACATTTACCAAGGAAATGAAAATATTACCTTAGGAATAAAATGGTTAGAAATAGTCAAACCATATAATTTAGGAGACAAATACCTTATAATAACTTACAAAAATAAGAAAATAACAATAGAAAGAACCTTAACATGACAAAAAAATATATATATTAGCAAAAATAATAATAGAAGGATACTACAACAGATATTACACACCTATGATAGATACAGGAGCAGGAATAAATGTATGTAGACATAACTGTTTACCTGAAGATAAATGGGAAAAATTAATAACACCCGTTGTAGTAACAAGATTTAACAATGAAGGAAGTTTAATAACACAAAAAGCAAAAAACATAAAAATACAAATATGGGATAAGATATTAACTATGGATGATATATATAGTTACGAATTCACAAGTAAAGATATATTGATAGGAATGCCTTTTTTAGATAAACTATACCCACATACAATAACAAAAACACATTGGTGGTTTACTACACCATGTAAACATAAAGTAGGAGCAAAAAGAGTAAAAAATAAAATAAGAAAAACAACACCATGGATTAAAGGAAGTGAAAGAATAACCCAAAAATTAGAAAATGAAAAAATAAATGAACAACAAATAGAATTAATAATATTTGCTATAGACAAAATAAAAATAATCCAAGATAAGTTAAAATCATTATATAATAAAAATCCCCTCCAAGGATGGGAAAAACATAAAACAAAAGTAAAAATAGAATTAATAGACGAAAATAGTATAATAACACAAAAACCATTAAAATATAATTTCAATGATCTAGAAGAATTTAAAATGCATATAAAAGAATTATTAAAAAATAATTATATACAGGAAAGCAACAGTAAACATAATAGCCCAGCATTTATAGTAAACAAACATAGTGAACAAAAAAGAGGAAAAAGTAGAATAGAGATAGATTATAGGAACTGAAATGCAAAAACAAAAACATATAATTACCCAATACCAAATAAAATATTAAAAATAAGACAAGTACAAGGATATAACTATTTTAGTAAATTTGATTGCAAATCAGGATTTTATCACTTAAATTAGAAGAAGAATCTAAAAAACTAACAGCTTTTACTATACCACAAGGATTTTATGAATGGAACGTTTTACCATTTGGATATAAGAATGCACCAGGAAGATATCAACACTTCATGGATAGCTATTTTAATCAACTAGAAAATTGCATAGTTTACATAGACGATATACTACTATATTCCAGGACACAAGATGAACATATAAAATTATTAGAAAAATTCATACATATAACAGAATCCTCGGAAATTAGCCTTAGCAAAAATAAAGCAGAAATACTAAAAAATCAAATAGAATTCTTAGGAATTCAGATAGATAAAAATGGAATTAAAATGCAGACACACATAGTACAAAAAATAATAAACTTAAATGAAACCTTAGATACAAAAAAGAAATAACAGTCATTCTTAGGACTAGTTAACCAAGTTAGAGAATACATACCTAATTTGGCAGAAAGTTTAAAACCTTTACAGAAAAAATTAAAGAAAGATGTAGAATATCATTTCGATGAAAAAGATAAAACATACATACAAAAAATAAAAGAGATGTGTAGAAAATTACCAAAACTATATTTTCCATATGAAAATAAAGAATTCACATACATAGTAGAAACAAATTCAAGTGACCATAGTTATGGAGGAATACTAAAATATAAATATAAAAATAAAAAGATAGAACACCACTGTAGATATTACTCAGGATCATTTACAGAACCACAAGAAAAATAGGAAATAAATAGAAAAGAATTATTAGCTTTATATAAATGTCTATTATCATTTGAACCATATATAGTATACAACAAATTTATTGTTAGAACAGATAATACACAAGTTAAATGGTGGATAACCAGAAAAGTACAAGATTCAGTTATAACAAAGGAAATACGAAGACTAGTATTAAATATACTAAACATTACATTTACAATAGAAGTAATTCCTACTAACAAAAATGTGATTGCAGATTACTTATCAAGACAAAGGTACACAAACGGATGAAGAAGAAACTACACAAGACCTATTCTCAGTACTTACTACACTGTCACTACAAATGACAGATGTACAAAAAAGACTACAAACAATAGAAGTAAACAATCTAAGCCAACAGCATGGCTCAAAACATGCGGACCTAGAAGGTGACGTTGGGAAACACCTAAAAACCCAAAACCTACAAACTAACACTATTTCACATACAGCTGCAGGTAGCTCAACATCGACAGCATGAAGTAGCAAAGGTAAACATACTATCACAAATATGAACGCCATGTTCAACAAACTATATACCCCAAAATCCCAAAATCCTTTGACACCAACACCTCAAACAACTAACTACAGAGAAAGCCTTAATCAGGATAAACAAACTTACGACTATATTACCAACAGCTATATACAAAATATCCATAAAGTCCAAACCTTTTTAAATTTAAATCCAAGGTAAAAAACAACCCAAAACCCAAAAACAGATTACATAATACAGCCATTACAAGGATACAACCGACTCATTGCCCAACCAGGGACAAATGCAAATCTAGTAAAGACCTGTTACAATTATGGATTGTTGAGTACAGTCTACGCACAAACAGGAGAAGAAGTAGCCACAATACTAGAATTATATAGTGCCTTTACCACTTACAAACGAATCACCAAAGGAAACCTATTCTATATAAAATTCTATGTAGCACCAGCAGAGATACTCTACAATGAAATAAAACCAGTAATCCAAATCATCAAACTAGGACTAACTAAGGAGATGATTATCCCAGAAAATATACAAATACAACCAAAAATACCTAAAATCGACATACCATCATTCTATGCAAACAAAAGAATTATTGGCCTAGCAACTATTCTGAGTGAATTAGTCAATAATTATGTAGATGAAAAACCTATTTGGGGATACCAATCCCGAGAACACACAATGATTTACACCCATTCAAGGAATCTAAGAGAAAATGATATGGAAGAAATACGAAGATGGATCAAAACACTGATTCAACCAGAAGAAGAACCTATTACAAGAGCTATTAGGAAAGAATTTATCTCGCAGAACCTCATGACAAGATACTGCAAACAAATAAGTACAATTTACTCAGAGCACATATGTTCAAAATGCCAAGGAGAAAGAAACATAGTTCCAGAAATCAAACTCGAAGAAGAAGATGAAAGCTGAAAAGATACACAACGAAATATCAAGAAAGAGACAAAGGAATCTTACAACAGAAGCTACGAGACAAAAACAAAAGGACAGCTAGCAGGACCGGCAGGACACAGAAAAAAGCAGAAAATGACATAAAGAAAAAAGCTATGTAATTATTAAAGTAACTTTTGACTTTATGTAAATTATTTCCGTCTTTTAGTCTTTAGGTCGTTATTGTGAGTCCCACTTTATCACTACCACTGTCAGTGGAAAAACTGTTGGGAACGTGTCTTTTACTTTAATTTTAGACCGTCCAAGTGTAAAGTTAGAAGGACGAAGTTTAGATTAGTTTTCTTTATAAATAGGAAGCCCTTAAGGCTTAGAGAGGCAGACCTTCAGTAAGCCTTCGAATATATCTCTCTTGTAAAAACAAATCCAGAGAAATAAAATAACTTTTCAAATCTATGGAGCAATCCAAACCTATGAAAGAAGAGATCCCCGATATACAGCATCAAGTAAGTTTTCTTGTAAATATGTATAGCTAAATACATATATTCCTGTAATCTCTAGTATCATAATTATCATCATGCTATAACTGTTATAAAGAATAACTCAAGTAAGTTTGCCATGAAATATGCTAAGAGTAGTTTAAGCCCAGACTATGCCATCCTAAAGGTGAAATTATTAAGGCAGGAGGCCGTCATAGGAAAGTAACCAAAGTTGAAGGCGCTGTTAGGATAAAATGATTAAGGCAAAAAATTATGGTAGTGACTAAAAGAATTATTCTTAATAATCCGTTATAAAAAGATGAAAAATATGATGAACAAAGAGATTAGAGGAATATGATAAGTCAAGCATAAAAATGAATCATACTTACTTGTTAGATAATACTGATGAATATAAAATAACTATTTTACACATACTTAAACCACTTAACAATGATATTAAAAATACAATCTTTGACAAACTACTTATGAATGAAATATTAGAATTAATGACCCAGCAATGGTACGATCTAGCATAATTATCTGACTTAGAAGAAGAAGACATAATAAGCCTATCTGAATTAGATATACTCACAGAGGATATATAATCAGACTAGATGAACCTAACAGAAACCCGAAAAATAATAGAATTACAAAAACATAGATTACATCAAAATATGCAGTTATACCAAGAATCTAAAAATTCAATCTTCTTAGAACATATGGAAGATAATATAAAACGATTAAAAGAACTACACAATAAGGATAAACTAGAAAAACAAAATATAAATGAATTAATAACATACTACCAACTCCTAAAAATTAATATAAAAGGATATATAGAAACAGGAGAAATAGAATATATAGAATATATAACAAACTGTAAAACAGAAATATTAAAATTAGAATCTACAATAAAAGAATATTATAATCAAGTATGATAAATCAAGAACATTTACCATACTGGATAGAAACTATAGATAAAATAGAAACTTTAGAACAACAACTAAAACTGACAGTTAATACCTATTTAATAACGAAAGATATAGACCTTCTGTTATGTATACAACAAGACATAACAGAAATATTAAAACTAAAACCATTACAAACAGAATACTATAATAAAGTATTTATAAAATAACCATAAATACAATAAATCCACTAAAAGCTAAAGAAAATAATAAATTAACCCGGTTTAAATGAAAGAATTCAAACAAAAGCTAATCGGAGCTAAATCCGACCCACACACCCCAAAAAATGGTATCAGAGCTATAAATAATAAAAATGGTATCAGAGCTATAAATGATAAAAATGGTAGAAGAATAGTATGATTACACCATAATGGTACCCAATAAGTATCAAGTCTAACCTCGATAGAGTAGTTACGAGGCCGGGTCAAGACACCTACTAGAATATAAATAAACAGTATGTAAACATAAGAACGAATAATAATGGAAAGGGGAGAAATAACTGATATGAAACGAGTTAATAGCATGAGCTAACACGAAAATGTAAACATGAAAATAACATAAAGAAATCGATTAAAGAGAATCACAATGATCACATACGGACAATGACTAATAAAACAAGGAAGAACAAAACAATAGAAAGTGTTCCCACAAAAACTCTTTGCAACATGAGATAAACAATAAGAATCACATGGAGGTATCACCTCATGTACCATAGCATTCACAATCGAGGTACCGCCTCGTATTCACATTTTTCAATTTCAATCTCAATCTTTCCTTTTACCCCGCGTGAGCCTTACATTTAAATAAGTTTTGAAATTTATTTTTCCGAAATAGTTATACGCACCTTAGTCCACCTTATAACGATGTGTGGCTTCACGTAGTTTCCCTACAAGCAACACACACATAAGTTCCACTTTATATCGCCTCATACACATTAACCCCAAGCCTTATACCGCCGCATGCGCGTCAATATCACATCATAATAATAACTCGCATCATAAGTGACCATATGTCACAACTTGCTAATAATCACCAATTTTAATTTTTACAATAATTTCCCATGTCTCTGTCACAACGTGTACAAGAATATCATCAACAACAATGAATGTAAAATTTTCAATAAGAAAGATGTCTCAACAATAACAATATTACATCAACGTAATAACGACTTTTAAAACTTCAACACCAATAACTCAATAATGAGAGAGATAAAATATAACCACGATATTAAATAAGAATAACTCACAACGGAAGAGATAAAGTGTAATGGTGACTTCAAAAAATAAAAATTAAAAATGGAAGAGATAACATGAACAATAACTTAAAATAATGATAATCAATAATGAAAGAGATAACATGAACAATAACTTCAAATAATGATAATCAATAATGAAAGATACAACATGTAGCGACAAAAGAGTCAACAAGTTCAACAAAAGCATAAAAGGAATTTATCAAGTAGTATGTAGATCAAGTATAAACGAAATCATTTAAGGAATATAAGGATAGACTAACACAAAAGAAGAATAGATTGACTATGATAAACTAGAACATGATATGTCAATTCAATTAAAGAATGGAAAGAGTCTAAGTAGCCTAGACCGGTAAAATACCACATAAAATACGTGTACCCACTCGTCACCTTGTGTACACAGCTTTCACATAGCACAAACGACACAATTCATCCCATATTCTAAGGGGTACTTGTCACGACCCAAAATCTAACCATGTCGTGATGGCGCCTATCGTGTTACAAGGCAAGCTTATTTCCCAAAAATATTTCTACTAAATCCATAATAAGAATTTAATAAAACATTTTCAACATTTGAATTTCTCATAAACTAAATCAACTCCAAATATAATTAATATAAAATACGGAAACTAGTCCCAAACATCGGGGTGTCACTAAGTCATGAGCGTCTAATACTACGAACCAAGAAATATAATTGTCTAAAATAAGAAACGACAAGAGCAATAACAAGGTCCTGCGGACACTAGCAACTACCTTGCAATCTCCACAGATAGTCGGCCTGAACTCAACGATCACTGCGCTCTAACTCACTTGGATCTACACATAAAGTGCAGGGTGTACTATGAGTACTACCACCTCAGTAGTAACAGAAATAACTAAGGAACTGAGTAGTAGTGACGAGCTAAGTAAACAGTCCAA
>MU782904.1:40025-51292 GCA_026770625.1 Nicotiana glauca | reverse complement strand
ACAATACGTCAATGCACAACTGATACCGAGCACTAATGTGAACATACGAATGCGTGGAAGGAATTCAAAGAGTTACACTTCAAGCTGAATCAATACGCACGGTAAGAATTCAAGATTGTGAAATTTTCCTAAAGGTTCTGCAGCCTCTCGAAGCTAAGTACAGACGTCTCCGTACTGATCCACAAGACTCTACTAAACCCGCTCATGACTCGTGAGACCTATGTAACCTAGGCTTTGATACCAACTTGTCACGACCCAAAACCTAACCATGTCGTGATGGCGCCTATCGTGTTACATGGCAAGCCTATTTCCCAAAAATATTACTACTAAATCGATAATAAGAATTTAATAAAACATTTTCAACATTTGAATTTCTCATAAACTAAATCAACTCCAAATATAATTAATATCAAATACGGAAACTAGTCCCAAATATCAGGGTGTCACTAAGTCATGAGCGTCTAAAATTATGAACCAAGAAATATAATTGTCTAAAATAAGAAACGACAAGAGGAATAACAAGGTCCTGCGGACACTAGCAACTACCTTGCAATCTCCACAGATAGTCAGCCTGAACTCAACGATCACTGCGCTCTAACTCACCTGGATCTGCACATAAAGTTTAGGGTGTACTATGAGTACTACCACCTCAGTAATAACAGAAATAACTAAGGAACTGAGTAGTAGTGACGAGCTAAGTAAACAGTCCAATTATTTATTTTCACAATTTAAAAAAAAAGGAATAAACAGGTAAATTCCATAACTCAGTAAATACCACAAAGAAATTTAATAGATAAATGCAGCAACAACAAAAGTAAATAAAACTTTACAGCAATGTCACTCCATCACTCGGCACTCAACACTCAATACTCTCAACATTCTGCGCTCACTAGGGGTGTGTACAGACTCCGGAGGGGCTCCCAAAGCCCAAGCGCTAAGCACGGACAACTCACGTGCCATCATATCAATACCTGGATCCGCACGGTCAACTCATGTGCTACGCGGACAACTCACGCGCTATGGTATCAATACCTGGACCCGCACGGTCAACTCACGTGCTACGCGGACAACTCACGCACTATAATATTAATATCCTCGCAACCAAGCCCTCGGCCTCACTCAATCTTGTACCTCACTAGCTTCACCGTCATCAACAATTAAAGGAACATAGCCCACATCAAGTATCACAACATATTAGCAAATCATAGAGACTGAGGTAAACAAGTACAATAATTTCTATAACTGAGTACAAATAATGTGAGCATGAATAAATTAAGCCTAAGCATGATCTCAAACATGAAGGCAGACAAGTTCAATAACAAGTAACTACGTAAACACAGATGATGGCCATAAGGACTCACGGGACGGACCAAGTCTCAATCCCTCACGGTGCACACCCACATGCCCGTCACCTAGCATGGGTATCACCACCAAACAATCATATGATATTACTTTCTCCGGGTTTATACCCTCAAAGCCAGAGTTAAAACTGTTACTTACCTCAACAGCGTAAAATCCTACTACGGGATGCCCTCGTCTCTGGACTCGATCTCTAAAATCTCCGAATCTAACCATAATCATATTAATACCATCAACATAAGCTAAAGAATCGGATTCCACAATAAAGACTACAAAATATACCAAAAATCCAAAATCGGCCAAAACCCGGCCCCCGGGCCCACGTCTCGGAATCAATCAAAATGGAAGAATAATAATCCTCGTTCTCTCCCGAGTCTAACCATATAAAATTTGTCAAAATCGGACTCCGTTTGATCTCTCAAATCCTCACTTAAAACTCTCCAAAACTCAAACCCTAACTCCCTCAATTTAACTTTGAAATCATCCAAAAAAAATCCGAAAAACGAAGATAGATTCATGAAATATAATCAAAACCGAGTATAGAATACTTACCCCAATTCATATGATGAAAATCGCCTCCAAAATTGCCCAAATCCGAGCTCCCCAACTCAAAATATAACCGAAAGAACAAACCCTAGTTTTTTTTTTCTTTTTCTGCCAGCTATTTTGCCTCATTTCTTGTGCCAAACAATTCTGAAACTGATTTAATATTTGCAAATAGTGCAGATTTTTAAATACACTGTTAGTGGCAATTTCGTAATTAAACTAAAAAATCTGGCAACCTAATTAGTAGTAAAATGACCATAAAATCCTTATACGATATCCAAATTCGATGATTCTTTTTTATACGGGTCCGTAATTACGATACGGATCTTATGCTTTAATCAAAAATGAAATCGAAGCTCATTTGTTCAATATGACATCATTTATGGTTGAAGATACGGCGTCGAAACATAAGAAAAACTAGCGCAACGCAACTCAAACTTATCCGAAACTCACCCGAGGCACTCGGGACCTCAACCAATAATTCCAAAAAAATCATATATCACTACCCGAACTTTGTCAAACCTCCGGAACACCCAAAACCACACCAAAATATCAAATCAACCTCGAATTCAAGCCTAAGAACTTCTAAACTTTTAATTTTTGCCAATTCAAGCCTAATTCTACCACGGACCTCCAAATTATATTCCTGACATACTCCTAAGTCTAAAATTACCCAACGAAGCTAATCGAATCATAAAAATCCAAATTCAAATTTGTTTACTCATAAGTCAACTTCCGATTGACTTTTCTATCTTAGCTTTCTAACTAAGAGAACAAGTGATCATTTCACTCCAAAACTACTCTGAACCCAAACCTACCAACTTGATACAAATCAACACAGCTGAAAAACACACAAAGACGCATAAATTGGGCTATAACTCTCAGAACGACTGAGCGGGTCGTTACAGTACTTCCCCTACACAAAGTTAGGCAAGATACTTACCTCAACTAGGTAAATTCAACTTTTGAAAATAGCTTTTCCCCTAAAATTTAGCTCCACAGGCCTCAAATCTAACCAGAATCAACGTAATATCATCGAACAATGCAAAAAAAATTAATTTCAACAGATAAAGTTATGATCGTTATACTTTTTTTCAAAAAGTAAAGAAAAGTCAACTCGAGGCCCATACAGTTAAAACTCGGGTCCAATGTTAGATTTTGACTACCCATGATCCAACGAGTTTATATATGTGATTATTTTCAAAATTCGAGTCTAAATCGACTCTCAAAACTCAAATTATTATTTTTCAAAGATTTGACAACGTTTCACAAATTTTTACTTTGATTCACATAATTTTGATGTTAAAATCTAAGATATATTGATGGAATAAGATTAGAAATAGATTAGAATCACTTACCCAAAGTTTGTAGGTGAAAATCTCCTCTCTAAATCGCCTCCTACAGTGTCGAGGGTTCAAAAAGGAGAGAAAATTTTATAAAATTCTCGTCTCACATCCCTTTGGACCAGCTATAGTTGTCACATTTGCAACACAGGGTTCACATTTACGAAACCTCGCAATTGCAAACCAGAGCTCGCATTTGCGAATCCTAACAACCTCATGCATCATCGCAATTGCGAGAAAAGGCTTCACAATTGCGAATTGGACATCATCGCAAATGCGAACCTAGCTAAACTCTCGTCAACATTGAAAATGCGAAGGGGTAGTCACAATTGCGATATCTGATACCCTACTGCCAACTTTGCAATTGCGAGGTTAGTGCTCAAAATTGCGGTAACTGGTCACCAGCAACACCAGCAGTTTAATTTCAATTCAATCCATTCGAATCATGTCCGAAACTCATCCCAGCCCTCAGGGCCCCAAACCAAAAATCTACACAACTCAAAACATCATACAAATTTTCTCGCACAATCAAAACACAAAAATAATATCTAAAACTACAAATCAAGCACTAAAATGCATAAGTTTCAAAGTAAATTTCAAGAATTTTTAGAGTTGCAATAAGACATCCGAATCCAATCAATTCAACTTCAAATGATACTAAATTTTGCAATTAGGTTTTAAATAGCATAACAGCCCTATTTCAAGTCCCAAAAACAAATTCTGAGCTTGATATCTAAAATTCAACCTATGGTTAAATGTTTCAACTTCAAATTGCCAAATTTCGGAAAATCAACACAGATCGACCTACGGAATTCCGAAATTAATATTCGGGCATTCGACCAAGCCCTAAATCACAATACAAAGCTATCGAAGCCATCAAAATACCGTTCCGGAATCATTTCTACAAAAGTCAAAGGTTGGTTAATATTTCTAAAATAAACTTTTAAGTCAAGAATCAAAGGGTCTGAATCAACCCGAAAGCTTTCCAGAATGAAGCTAACCAACCCCGCAAGTTGTAAAATCATAAACGCACATGTGCGAAGTACAAAAAGGGGTAACAGGATACAATTACATAAAACGATCGATCGGATCGTTACATCATCTCCCTCTTAAAACAAACATTCGTCCTTGAACATGCATAAGTACATACCTGAAGTGGTGAATAGATTAGGATAAAGATGATGCATGTCGTGCTAGGTCTCCCAAGTCGCCTCCATGACCTGAGACGCCTCCATTGAGATGTGTTTTCTCAAAGGCAACAAGATCTCCTCGTAGTTCATCATATGAAGGGTTGTCAAGATCTTTCGATTCAAGAGCTACTACTTTCGTTTGCCATGTTGTGGGTAAACGTCTTAGGATTTTCCGAACTTTCTCACCAAATGAGTATGGTCTTCCAAATGCTTTTGTACCTCCAATAATTTTGTTGAATCTGACAAATATCTATTTAATGAATTCACCTTCTTCCATTTGAAACAGTTCATAGTCATGGATCAACTGGTTTATCCTTGTTTCCATAACTTTGTTAGTTCATTCATATGTGATTTTCAACTTGTCCCACATTTCCTTAACAGTATTAAATCTTGAGGTCTTCTCTCTTTCTTCTCCACTTATTGCGTTGTACAAATGATTTTGTGCCTTGGCATTAACCTGTATCACAGCCATTTGCTCATCAGTGTATCCATCCCGATCGATGGGTTCAGTAAATATTTTTACATCTACCTTCTTGTCATATAACACTGATGGAATTGGATAATCTCCTTTTTCTATTACACGCCATACTTTAACATCATATAATTTTGCATAGATGTTCATGCGGACCTTCCAATGTGAAAAGTATTGTCCATTGAAGTATGGAAGCCTCACTTATGAAGTCCATTCTTGACATAGAGCTCTGACAATTACTTGATTTGACATGATCTTTTCTCACAAGTTGTTAAGTAAAGTTAAAATGTAAGATCTGCTCTTATACTAATTGAAAGTACAAGGGGGTGAATTGTCAATTTTTTATTTTGTAGCTAAGTAGTTGACTAGTTTATCAAGTAGTGGATTGAAAGTTCCGGCAAGACAAAACTAAATACAAAATTTAAATTGCAAAAATTAAATGATACCCAGATTTTTATATTGATTCAGATTCAATATGAATCCAACTCCAGGTCTCTTAGGTTGCAAATGTGTTCTCTCTTCAAAGTCCTTGAGTAACTTCATACAAGTGCATTGATGTTATCCCGAACACCAACTGATAGGAACAAACCTATTGTTGTATATGAATGTAGACAAAAGAAAGAAAAATAAAAAAGAGATGAAATATGATGTAAGCACTTACATCGACATTCTTGTGATGTAAGTGTTTACATCAGCATTCGTATGATGTAAGTGCTTACATCAGCATTCATATGATGTAAGTGCTTACATCAACATTCATATGATGTAAGCGCTTACATCAACATTCTTATGATGTAAGCGCTTGCCTCAAAAGGGCATTCAAATGCCTATAAATAGGGGTCTGCATCTTCATCCCAAAAAGTTCTTCTTTCTCTCTTCAGTTAATAAAGAACTATTCTTTGTGTGGCCGTGGAGTAGGCAAAAAATTGTCGAACCACGTAAATCTTGTCTTGTCTTGTCTTGTGCAATTTATTGCTTTTCTCTCTTAAATATTATTTCCCTTCTATTAGCTTGACTCGCTTCCCAAGAACTGGTATCAGAGCACAGACAATGTATTTCTGGTAAAAAAGTTCAGTATTGGTGCAGGTACTATTCACAAGAATAGTGCGACACTATTGATCATCGTTACTATTCACGAGCACTATTCACATAAATTGTTTTTGTGAAAAATGGAATCGGAAGAAGGGAAGGTTAAGATTGAAAAGTTCAATGGCAAAGATTTTGGATTCTGGAAAATGCAAATAGAGGATTATTTGTACCCAAAAAAATTACACTTGCCTCTCACCGAGGTGAAATCGGAGACTATGGCCAAAGCGAATTGGGATCTATTAGATCTTCAAGCTCTTGGTGTGATTTGTTTGACGCAAACACGAAATGTGGCATTTAATATCATTAATGAGAAGACCACTATAGGCCTGATAAAGGCATTATCAAATATGTACGAGAAGCCACCTACTTCAAATAAAGTCTATTTGATGCGTCGATTGTTCAACTTAAAGATGACATAAGGTGGATCAATCACGGAACATATCAATGAGTTTAATACAATATTAACTCAGTTGAGTTCTTTTAATAACAATTGATGACGAAATCAGGGCGTTGATTTTACTATCATCTCTACCGGAGAGTTGGTCTGCAACAGTAACTGCAGTTAGTAGTTCATCAGGAAGTACCAAAATCAAATTGAGTGATATTAGAGACTTGGATTTAAGCAAAGATATTCGCCGAAGATAATCAAGTGATTACCCAGGATCTGCTTTTAGCACCGAAAGCAGGGGGAGAATCAACCAAAGAGGACAGAGTCATGGTCGTAGTAGATCAAGTCAAGGAGAAGAGGACAATCCAAAAATCACAATGATATTACTTGTTGGAATTGCGATAAAAAGGGTCACTACAGTAGCCAGTGTAGAGAACCAAAGAAGAAGAAGGAAGAAAATTCAGCAAATGTAATTGCTGAACAAGTCGGTGATGCACTAATTTGTTGTGCAGACAGTCCAGCCGAATCTTGGATTCTGGACTCAGGTGCATCCTTTCACTCTACATCATGCAAAGAATTATTGCATAATTATATTGCTGGAAAATTTGGAAAAGTTTATCTAGCAGATGGCGAACCTTTCGACATTGTGGGAAAAAGTGAATTTCATATAAAGACTTCACAAGGCACGCTATGGAAATTGCAAAATGTACGACATATTCCTGGCCTTAAGAAAAATCTGATATCTATGGGTCAGATTGACAGTGAAGGATTATAACAACGGATCGTGGAAGATAACCAAAGGGAATTTGGTTGTAGCACGAGGATTCAAAAGGGGAACATTGTATGCAACTGCAATAGAAAGAGATACTATAGCAACAGTTGATCATGGTCGTGATACAACATTGTGGCACCGGAGGCTCGAGCATATGAGTGAGAAGGGAATGAAGCTTTTGGCATCCAAAGAAAAGTTGTCAAACCTAAATCATGTTGAATTAGGTTTGTGCGAAGATTCCATTTACGGGAAACAAAAGAGAGTTAGTTTCTCAAAGGTGGGAAGGACGCCAAAGAAATAGAAAATGGAACTAGTGCATACAGATGTGTGGGGACCAGCTCCCGTAACTTCTCTAGGAGGCTCACGCTATTATGTCACCTTCATTGATGATTCCACAAGAAAAGTATGGGTTTATTTTCTGAAAAATAAATCTGATGTGTTTGTTACCTTTAAAAGATGGAAAGCTGAAGTTGAAAATCAGAAAAGTCTAAAGTTAAAATGTCTGAAGTCTGACAATGGAGGAGAGTATGATAGCCAAGAGTTCAAAGAATTTTGCTCGGATAATGGGATCAGAATTATCAAGACAGTTCCTGGAACACCGGAACAAAATGGCGTTAGTGAGAGGATGAACCGAACCCTGAATGAACGAGCAAGGAGTACGAGAATACATTCCGGATTGCCGAAATATTTTTGGGTCGAGCCTATTAACATGGTAGCTTATGTCATAAATAGGGGACCCTCTGTACCACTGAATTTTAAAATTCGTGATGAGGTATGGACAGGAAAGGAGGTAACTCTCTCACATCTGAAATTTTTTTGTTGTGTTGCTTATGTGCATGTAAACTTTACTGATAGAGATAAGCTTGAGTCTAAAGCCAAGAAATCTTTCTTTATTGGCTATGATGATGATAATTTTGGTTATCGGTTTTGGGATGATCAAAATAGAAAGATACTAAGACATAGGAATGTCACATTTAATAAAGATGTGATGTACAAGGACAAGCTTGAAGTAGAACCAACCAACACCAGCAAACAGACAATGTCTGAAACAGTTGAGTTAGAAGAAATCTCAGAAAATGAAGTGGCTAGAGGGATTACAACTGATTCTGAAATTGAAGATGAAGAACTAGAAGCCGAATTTGAAGAAGAACTAGAAGCCGAACCTAGATCAGAACCAGAACCGGAACCAGAGATAGAATCAAATGCAGAACCAAATCTGGAATCAGGACCTGAATCAAATTCGGATTCTGTTACTCATGAACCTATATTGAGGATATCTAAAAGAGTCACGAATCCTCCAGATAGGTTAACTCTCTCTCTTCACTATTTACTTCTAATTGATGCTGGAGAACCAGAGCATTTTGTTGAAGCAATGCAGGTGATAGACTCTGATAAGTGGAATCTAGCCATGAAAGAAGAGATAAATTCTCTTCAAAAGAATAAAACATGGATACTTACGGAGTTACCAAAAGGAAAGAAGGCATTGCAAAACAAGTGGGTGAATAGAGTCAAGGAAGACCATGGTGGTAAGAAGAGATATAAAGAACGATTAGTAGTAAAAAGCTTTCAGCAAAATGAAGGAATTGACTACACCGAGATCTTATCTCATGTAGTCAAATTACCTACTATCAGGTTGGTGCTAAGTATCGTAGCTACAGAAAATTTGCATTTGGAGCAGCTAGATGTTAAAACTGCTTTCTTGCATGGTGACCTTGAAGAAAACATCTACATGAAGCAACCTGAAGGTTTTCAAGTTTCTGGTAAAGAAAACCTTGTGTGTAAGTTAAAAAGAGTTTGTATGGTTTGAAACAAGCTCCCCGACAATGGTACAAGAAATTTGATGGATTCATGCATAAAAATGGTTTCACACTATGTGGGGTGGACCACTGTTGTTATATCAAAAATCTTGATAAATCCTATATTATTTTACTGTTGTATGTTGATGATATGCTAATTGCAGGATCTAGAATAAATGAGATCAACTTGGTTAAGCAACAACTAGCGGAGGAGTTTGAAATGAAAGACTTAGGACCAGCTAAGCAAATGTTTTGATGAGGATTAGCAGAAACAGGTCGGAAGGAACCTTAAATTTGTCTCAAGAAAAGTACATACAGAAGGTACTACGTAGGTTCAGTCTTCATGATGCAAAGACTAGAAGCACTCCACTCGGAAGCCATCTAAATCTGTCAAAGGATCAATTACCTAAGACAGATGAAGAAAGGAAGTACATGTCCAAAGTTCTATATGCTTTACCAGTAGGAAGTTTGATGTATGCTATGGTTTAGAATAGACGTGACATAGCCCATGCAATTGGAGTTGTCACTATATACATGTCAGATCCAGGAAAGGAGCATTGGGAAGGTGTAAAATGGATATTGTGATATCTCAAAGGCACCTCAGGTATGGCACTTTGTTTTAAAAGGAGAAATATTATCTAACATGGTTTGCTCATACAAATTTAGGCGACGATCTGGATAGTCGAAAAAGTACCACTTGCTACGTGTTCACTTTAGGTGGTACTGCTGTTAGTTGGATGTCTAGACTTCAGAAAAGGGTTGCTCTATCTAGCACTAAAGCAAAGTACATGGCAATCTCAGAAGCTGAAAAAGAGATGATTTGGCTTAAGAATTTTCTTAAAGAACTAGGTAAATAGTAGGACAATTGTGAGCTTTTCAGCGATAGCTAGAGTGCAATTCATCTTGCAAAGAATCTAGTGTTTCATGCAAGATTAAATCATATCTAGTTGAGGTATCATCATATCCGAGAGTTGATAAATGAAGGAACGTTTTCCCTATAGAAGATACCAGGTTCAAAGAACCCGTCAGACATGTTGACCAAAGTTGTCGGTGTTGACAAACTAAGGTTGTGCACTGCCTCAGTTAGCCTTCAAGACTGATAGCGTGAAGGCGCCACCAGAGAATAGAAAATATTTTTTTTTCTTTCTTGATGTAACATAGGTTTGAGGGGGAGATTGATAGAAACAAACCTATTGCTGTATATGAAAGTAGACAAAAGAAAGAAAAATCTAAAAAAGATGAAATATGATGTAAGCGCTTACATCGACATTCTTGTGATGTAAGCGCTTACCTCAGCATTCTTGTGATGTAAGCACTTACATCAGCATTCTTATGATGTAAGTGCTTACATCAGCATTCTTATAATGTAAGCGCTTACCTTAGCACGACATTCAAATGCCTATAAATAGGGGTCTGCATCTTCATTTGAAGATCATCCCAAAAAATTCTTCTTTCTCTCTTCAGTTAATCAAGAGTTATGCTTTGTGTGGCCGTGGTGTAGAAAACAAATTACCGAACCACGTAAATCTTGTCTTATCGTGTCTTGTGCAATTTATTGCTTTTCTCTCTTAAATATTCTTTCACTTCTATTAGCTTGGCTCGCTTCCCAATACCAACTTTCTTTTGGTTCTGAGTACACTTGTAGTAATCTTGATACAATGCCTCACCTATATTTTTCTCTCTTTCTTCCCTCTACTACTTACACAGTAAACTACACTCATATTACAATGTTTATTTAGAGTAGAACAAAGAGCACGAAGTTGTTTGACCAAAATATGTCTTCTATTCTTTGTTGTTCTACATTATATACACTTTGAACTTTTCTTTGAATTAATTGAGGCAAATCTTTGTGAGATTTGTAGTCCCCGTAGAATTGATTCTTGCAATTGAATCAGTTTTGATTCATTCCAAGAATAAGTGTGGAGCTTCCTGATTTTTGATCTTGATCGACAGGCTTTCCATTTGTGAGTGAATCTTCTTGAGCAAATCGTCCCTAGATTGATACTTTGATTTCAGAGATTGATAACTTTCATTTAAGACGCTTATCTTTAGTGATCTTGATCGGTGGAATTTTAGTAGTCTCGAACTCCTCTAATCTTGGACCTTCTTTTATTATTTCCATCATAGGTGGTAAGATCTTTGCATGTCTTTTCTTATTTGCTTTTACTCCTTCCTTTCTTGTCTTCTTTCATACATTGATTGTAGGTGTCACTGTGTTAAAATAAAAAAAAATACAAAAAACTGTTAGAAAAATAAAGAAATGTAAAAGAATAAAAAATTTCCGAGTCCACAATTTTCTTGTGTGTCGTTAA
>MU782904.1:20568-37053 GCA_026770625.1 Nicotiana glauca | reverse complement strand
TTCAACCATGTTGGCTTGATTCTTTTTCTTCTTATCATTCTTTGGCGCACGACAATCCACTGCCTTATGCCCAGTTTTTTCACAATTGTGACAATTACCCTTGAACTGCTTCTTGCTTGGGTAATTCTTTGGTCCAGAAGCTTTCTTGCTCTTCTTATTTTGTGGTGCTTCCTCAACAATGTTTGCCCCCACAATTGTCGAGTTTCCACGTGACTTCTTTTCAACATTTTTGTTGTCCTCTTCTATCCTCAAACGAACAATCAAGTCTTCTAGTGTCATTTCCTTCCGTTTGTGTTTAAGATAGTTCTTAAAATCCTTCCACAGCGGAGGTAGTTTCTCAATGAAAGCATCGACTTGAAAGGCCTCATTTATGACCATACCTTCAATAACACATTCAGNCGACCTAGTGTCAATCATCTTGAAATCTAGGAACCTTGCAGCCACGAACTTCTTAAGTCCGGCATCCTCAGTCTTGTACTTCTTCTCAAGCGCATTGCATAACGCTTTTGAAGTTTCCGTGACACTATAGACATTGTACAAACCATCTTCCAAACAACTCAAAATGTAATTTTTGCACAAGAAATCAGAATGTTTCCATGCTTTAGTTATAACAAGTCGTTCATCATCCGGAGTATTTTTAACCATGATCAGAGAATCCTCCTTGATGAAACGTTGCAAACTCAACGTAGTAAGATAGAAGAGCATCTTCATCTGCCAGCGTTTGAAGTCAATACCGGAAAACTTTCCGGGTTTTTCTGCCGGTGCCATAGCATGGGCAGGAGTAGAACGGCTTGACGAAGCAGCAACACTCGTCATAGTAGCACCCGTTCCTGCAACACTTCCATTAGTTTGGTTTTCATTCGTCATATTTCTGTAAAGTCAAAAACAATACAGAACATTGTTAAAATCAGTGAAGTTTTGATATCTTCAAACTGAATACCAAGCCAAACATACAACACGTAACAATGGTGAAGTTTTTATATACTTCAAACCCGTACGTTTATTTTCCGGCAAAGTTTTTATGTACTTTAAACCGGACAGAAACAATTAATGGAGTAGAAAGCAACAAGGCTTTAGTCTCCAACAAAGTATGTAGAAAACAATTTGATAATCAACACAGAAATGTTAGTAATAAAATAAAATTCCTTAAGCATGTAGGCGTCACTGTGTTAAAATAAAAAAATACAGAAAACTGTTAGAAAAATAAAGAAATGTAGGAGAATCAGAAATTTCCGAGTCCACAATTTTCTTGTGTGTCCTTAAGAAATTTTAACCCCCTCACATGTTGCCAAGTTAATGGATTAAATTCTCCCAGGATAAAATGGAATAAACCTTCCTGCAACAGTGGCAATACAAACTGCACGATACCAACGAACTCAAAGAACGGAGCAAAATCACACTTACTAATTTGAGAGAGAGATACTGCGAACTAGGATGCAATATATTCAGAAAGAAAGAAGTTCTGGCGTATTTTTCGTATATTGAAGATGCAGTCTTGCCTCGGAATTCATAGGCAAATATCAGAAGAGGTGTCTGGAAAAAGTGTCATTTCAGAAAATACGCCGCCTGCCGCGGTTCTACACCGCGGCCAGAGAGGCCTTCTGAACCTTCAGGTTCTCGCGTATTTTCAGCAGTGATTTGGAATTTAATTATTTATTATATAATAGAATAAATTTTGTCCAAAAAATAGTCTTATCGATCATTTGACAAAGCCGAGCCGAGCGAGCGAGCGACGACGGCGTGAGGGTTCATTCTCTTCAACTCCTTTTAAGAGCTTTAAGAAGTGATTCTATATATAAGTACATAAATGTGGTTGTCCCTCACCAATGAGGGACAAAATGCAAGACAAAATTCACTTCTTCAAATTTTCATTTTCCCTCCATTTTATTTTCCTCCATTTCCAATTCACAGTTGTTTTACTTTAAATCACAAATGATTTAAAGTCCAACATTGATGACAGATTTGCTCTCGTTCTCTTTTGCTTCTGGAATGGACCTATAAACAATGATATATTATTTTACACCATTGAAATCAACATCTAAAACTTAACTCATCAGGGAGATGTATCTGGAATTAATCATATGCATGTGTGTTTTGTGTAATTTATTCATATTTAATTTAGACACTATATGAGTGACTTAAAAACAACAAAAAAGTTTTTTTAGCATATCCATTTTAAAAGATATACATCAGCTGGGACCCAAGAGGATTAAAACATAGAGCATTGACTTATTTTAAATGTTTTTAAACCAAAAAACCTTTTAAGTCATTTTGTAATGTTTGGATGAAATAAAAAAAATACTTTTAATCACTTGTTTTTAAGCTAAAATGACAAATTTATACCAAAAGCCAAAAGTTAAAATTCCTAACTTATATCTTTTGACTTAAAAGTCACTTACAACAAACTCATTCAAACGGGCTCACAATACAGCAAACATTAAAGTTAGACAGATGAGAGCAACCCAAGAAAGCTTATTGATTGAATAAAAAACATTTTTCTTTGATTGAATTCATTTTAAGAAAAGTATACATCACTCTCAAGATACTTTAAAACCATCGACGAGGAATGGTGGAGTGATAAATACTTTTTAATCATTAATCAGATGGATGAAATCCCATTGTTAGGATGCGTTTTATACATTAATGTGGGATTTTTTGCCACAATCCAGATTTAGTCGGATCCCAATACGGATTTCGAACACCGAATGAAAACCCAAAAAGGATACTTTAAAACATTTTCTTAAAGTTAATGATTAAATTGATATTTTCAACTGATACAGGATGTGGGTAACTCGAAAAGAAATTATAGAAGGACGACAATAATGCAAAAGGAAAAAAAAATGAAACCGATTCCAAAGATGCCAAGTTTGGTGGTTGAAATAGTTCGTATGTGTTTTCAAGAAAGGGTACATGTCGACATAAAGTTGAAAAATAATTGAAGCCAAGCTTTGGATACTTCATCACCATGTTAACAATTTAGGCTTTTCATCCAAAACATTGGATAAAGCACGATTCAAGACGGAAGATGTAATGGATCCATATTTACTGAAGAAGATAGAGGCAACTTCTATTAATTACAATAATGAACAATGCTAAGAACAAGGAATTAAAATAAAAGGAAACAAGAATTGAAGGAGGTTCCAAAATGTTTTAACAAGAACTAAGTCAAAATAAAGATGTATACTATCGAAATCAGGCACGCCGAATTTCCCAGGCTCGAGGTATCGCCTTAGGTCCGAGTTCAAGTAAGCTCGAGTTCAAGGTCGAAAGACTAGACATGAGCTTGAGGACGGAATGCAATGCTCGAAGATAGGAGTGTAAGGAATACTGAAGTTAAGTATGCTCGACCCCGAAATTGTAGAGTTATGGATTTGTAACAGAATGAGTCTGATTCCTGCCACGTCCCCAAGTTCATGGCGCAAATTCCGAAATAGGATTGTACGATTCCGTACTAGGCGGCTAGATAGTTGTACCAATAATATTCCTTATTATAAATATAAATGTACCTTACTTAGGGTTCTTCTATTATATAAAGGGGACTTCAATCATTTGTAACATCATCTAATCATTGGCAAAAGAATATACTATCCTACTTTTCTTTCTTACTGCTAGTCAAAAGTATCCCTTACTTTTATTGTTCTTTCTTTATCGCTTTTAGTTCATCTCGAGATCACCGTTGCTGAGTAACATTGGTTTGGTTCACTTATTTCTTTCATTTCTACTTCATATTTCTTGATTATCAATTAGTATTGAACTAAATCACATATCTTTAAAATCACAAATCAAATTTAATTGTTATTCGTATTTTCGAGGTAAATAGTTTGGCACCCACCGTGGGGCTAAAGATAATAATTATTATTTCTTTACTAATTCTCATTACACACGTTATTTTTACGCCTTTTCTTATCAAGAATTTTTTATTCTCGGGCTTAAACATGTCTAGCTCACAAAATCCACCTGTTTATGACAACGAAGGTCTTAGAGAAAATAACAATATAGGGGTCTATGTACCACCAATAAACCTTGGGGAAGTACCAAGTATGGAACCAATTGATGTTAGTTCACACATTGCTCTAAACGCGGAATTAGGCACAGACCCCAAAGGGAGTGTACACAGGGAAGCCCGATCTGGTGGCCAAGGATCACAAAGAGTGGGTGATGGGGGGATCAGCCTCCAAGTGATATTCGAGATGCTGTAAGCTCAACAGATCGCCATTACTCAACTTCAAAGTCAAAATAAGACTCCGAGTGTAGCTGAACATGAAAACACTCGACGTGTTAAACCAGCACCAAAAAGGTCAAACAGAATTGACTAGGGGAATGAACCCACCGATATGAGGATGCTTGAAGAGCTCACCAAGAGGATTGAGTCTGGAGAAAAGAAGATCGAAGACAACGACAAAAAGGTGGAAACTTATAACTCCCGTGTTGACCAAATATCGGGAGCACCTCCAGTTTTGAAAGGATTAGATGCCAAAAAGTTCGTCCAAACACCATTCCCTCATAGTGCGGCATGATGCCTATTACTAAAAAGTTTAGCATGCCCGATATATCCAAATATAATGGGACAACCAACCCTAATGAGCCTATTACCTCATACACTTGCGGGATCAAATGAAATGACTTGAATGACGATGAGATCGAATCAGTCTTGTTGAAAAATATTGGAAAAACATTATCGAAAGAAGCTATGATTTGGAATCACAACTTACCTCCTAACTCTATTGATTCATTTGCTATGTTAGCAGACACCTTCATGAAAGCACACTCTAGGGCCATAAGGTGGCCATAAGAAAATCGGACGTCTTCAAGATAAAACAAAGGAACGACGAGATGTTGAGGGAGTTCGTGTCTAGGTTCCAGATAGAGTGAATGGAGTTACCACCAGTCTTCGATGATTGGGCAGTACAAGCTTTTATGCAGAGTTTGATTGAAAGGAGCTCGATCGCATCCTAATAATTAAAGCAGAATCTAATCGAGTATCCAGTTGTGACGTGATGAGATGTGCACAATCGTTATCAATCACAAATCAAAGTCGAGGACGACCAGTTGGGACCCTCCTGGGGTTCAGTTCATCCTAACATATTTGTAGCCAAACCCCCGAAGGATACGGATAGGGAATCAAGGTCAAACAAGGAACGGTATCAACTGTATATCGATCGAAGAAATAATGGCTCGAGTCAAAACACCCCCAAAAACAATCAGAGAAATCGATCGAGGTCAAAGTTCTCGAGGACCCATGAGTAAGAGCGGGTTCGATAAGCATACCGGTCCCACAGAGGCACCACGATTATCAAAGTACAACTTCAGCATAGACGCATCGAGGATTGTGTCAGCTATTGGAAGAATAAAAAACACCAAGTGGCCCAGGCCTATACAAATCGATCCTTCTCAAAGGAACCCAAACCCGATGTGCAAGTATCATGGCACACATGGTCATACAACAAAAGATTGCAGACAACTAAGAAAAGAAGTGGATCGGTTGTTCAACGAGGGCCATCTTCGAGAATTTCTAAGTGATCGATCCAAGAACCACTTTAGGGAGAGAGATGCAATAAAAAATGAGCAGGAAGAACCAAAACATCTAATCCACATAATTGTTGGCGGTGTCGACGTCCCGCAAGGACCTGTGTTCAAACGCACATATCGATCACCAGAAAAAAGGGACTCGGAGCTATGTGCCCGAGGACGTCTTATCATTTTGTGACGAGGAAGCACAAGGAATATCCCAACCGTACAATGACGCCCTGGTAATCTCTATTCTTTAAAATAAAATTCATGTTAAACGTTTTCTAGTAGATACAGGCAGCTCGGCAAACATAATCAGATCGAGGGTCATGGAACAACTCAGCCTACAAGATCAGATTGTACCTACGTCCCAGGTCCTAAATGGCTTTAATGTGGCAAGCAAAATGACAATGTGGAGATAACCCTACTAGTAAACGTTGTCGGAACCATACAAGACACGAAATTACATGTCATCAAAGGCGACATGAGGTATAATGCACTCCTCGGAAGACCATTGATACACAACATGAGGGCAGTGCCTTCAACTCTTCATCAAATGATGAAAATACCAATAGAGGAAGGAGTGAAAATTGATTATGGGGAGTAACATGCTGCAATTGAGATGTTTGCAGTCGAGGAGGTGGTGTCGATACTAGAGCCTTCAACCTCGGAGAACTCGAGAGCCAAAGGTAAGCAGTCGGCTAAATAGCAATCACCGATCCCAGCCTCAGCGGAATCGGAGCAACATGTAATCGAGGACGAAGAAGAGGATTTCCTTACTCCTCGAACCTTCGTCATTCCCGAAGAGTCCGATACAACCAAGTAAATTGTCAAAGAGCTGGAGCAGGTCATACTAATCGAATACATACCCATGAGAAAGGTATACATGGGAATGGTATTAACCCCCAAACTAATGAAAAAACTCATTCAATTTCTTATTGATAATATGGATTGCTTTGCTTGGTCCCATTTAGATATGATAGGGATTCCACCAGAAATCACCAAACATCGACTAAGCATCGACCTCAAGTTCAAACCGATGAAGCAAAGCCCCAGCCCTAGGTGAAATATGCATTCATAAAGGACGAGGTAACCAAACTTCTTAAAATAGGGTCTATTCGGGAGGTAAACTATCCCGAATAGTTAGCCAATGTATTTGCGGTTCCCAAGAAGTGTGTAGACTATAAGGACTTAAATAGAGCATGTTCGAAAGATTCTTTCCCACTGCCCAACATTGATCGTATGATCGATGATACGGCCAACCACAAGATCCAAAATTTTCTCGATGCCTACTCTGGGTACAATCAAAATCAGATGAACCCGGAGGATCAGGAAAAGACTTTGTTTATTACTAAATTCGAAATTTATGGTTACAACGTAATGCCCTTCAGGCTAAAAATGCAGTAGCTATATATCAACGTCTCGTCAACAAAATGTTCGAAGAACAAATAGGTAAAATAATGGAAGTTTACATTGATGATATGTTGGTTAAATCCCTACGCGCAGAAGACCATTTGACTCATTTGAGGAAACATTCAAAATTTTGAGAAAGTACAACATGAAGCTTAACCCGGAGAAATGTGCCTTTAGAGTTATCTCGGGTAAGTTTCTCGGCTTCATGGTGTCGAATCGGGGTATCAAAATTAACCCCGATAAAATCAAGGCCATCGAGTATATCATGATCGTGGATAGTGTGAATGTTGTGTAAAAGCTAACAGGAAGAACTTCTACCATGAGTCAGTTCATTTTGAGGTATCAGATTGAAGTCACCGGTTATTTTCCTTTCTCAAAAAGAAAAAGGATTTTGCATGCACCCCGGAATATCAGCAAGCCTTAGAAGAATTAAAGCGATATATGTCGAGCTCGCCTTTGCTTCAAACCCCAAAGATAGATAAAAAAACTTTACCTATAATTTGCAGTATCTGAGATAGTGGTAAGTGGGGTACTAGTTTAAGAAGAGCAAGGTACGCAATTCCCTGTTTATTATGTGAGCCATACTCTAGGGGACGCTGAAAGTAGATATCCTCACTTAGAAAAATTAGCACTTGCATTGATAAGTGCATCTAGAAAGCTAAAACAATATTTTCAATGTCATCCTATATGTGTATTAACCACTTACCCCTTTGAAATGTTTTGTATAAGCCCGAGCTATCAGGCCGATTGGCCAAATGGACCGTCGAACTTAGTAGGTACGATATCGAATATCTACACCGAACGGCCATCAAGTCTCAAATCCTAGCTGACTTTGTGGCCGATTTTATGCTGACCCTTATACCCGAAGTGGAGAAAGACCTACTACTATGTTCGGGTATATCATTGAGGGAATGGACCCTTTTCACAGACGGTGCCTCAAATGTGAAGGGGTCCAGGCTTGGCACTGTCTTAAAACCACCTACGGGTGGTACCATCAGACAATCTATCAAAACTTCTAGATTAACTAATAATGAGGCCGAATATGAGGCCACGATTGTAGGTCTCGAACTAGCTAAAGGCTTGGGAGCAGAAGTCATTAAAGCCAAGTGTGATTCACTATTTGTGGTGAACCAAGTAAACAAAAGTATTGAAGTTTGAGAGGATATAATGCAATGATACTTTGAGAAGCTACAGGTAACTTTTCACCGCTTCAAGGAGTAGACTCTGAATCATGTTCCTCGATAACAAAATAGCGAGGCCGATACACTTGCAAATCTGGGATCCTCGGTTGAAGAAGATGACATTGTTCCAGAGACTGTCGTTCAGTTATCGAGGTCTTTGGTCAAAGAGGGTCATGCTGAAATAAATTCAACATGTTTGATGTGGGATTGGAAGAACAAGTATATCGACTATTTCAAAATGAAAAACTCCCATCGGACCACTAGTAGTGTGTTTAGGGCTTAAAGACACCGATTATGTTCTATGAAAAATCCACGAAGGCACTTGTGGGAACCATTCCAGCACCAAGTCTTCGGTTCGCAAAATTATTAGATCGGGATATTACTAAGACAAGATGGAAAAAGATACTAGGGAATTTGTCAAAAAAATGTGATAACTGCCAACAATTTTCACCGATGATCCATTAACATGGAGAACAACTCCATTCGATCCTATCCCTGTGGCCTTCCATAAAATGGGAATGGACATAGTCGGACCCCTACCAATGGCCCCAGGTAAAGCTAAGTTTATTTTGTTTATGAATGATTAATTCTCTAAATGGGTGGAAGCAGAGGCCTTCGAGAAGGTCAGATAAAAAGAAGTATTGACTTTATCTAGACCATATCATATGCCGGTTCGGGATACCTGCCAAGATTTATATGACAATGGAAAATAATTTATCAGTAGGTAGGCGATGGAGTTCCTCAAAGAACACAAAATAAAGAGGATCTTATCAACACCATAATACCCAACTGGAAATGGACAGGCCGAGTCAACATATAATACTATCATTCAAAACCTGAAGAAAAGGTTGGACGATGCAAAAGGGAAATAGAGAGAAGTCTTACCCAATATATTTTAGGTATATTGAACAACATCGAAGTCTAGCACAGGGGCCGCTCCGTTCTCTCTATTATATGGCTCTGAGGCCCTCATCCCTGTCTGTCACGACCCAAGTCGATGAGCCGCGATGGTCACCCGGTACCTTACTCAACCGAGTACCAACATAACATATCTTTTCGTATCATACTATCATAGATAACTGAGCCGGAGAGGTTTCCATGAAATAGGTAGAATACAACATGTAATACTAACTTATACATAAGACATATGAGCCTCTAAGACCAAAATAACCACTCGTACACTGAACATAGGCCGATAAGGCCATACAATATTTTACGTACATGACATCTGTCTACAAGCCTCTAAGGACATATAAATGTCATAAAGGTAGGGACAGAGCCCCACCATACCAAACAATACACATCTAAATTATAAAGACCAAACAAGCAACTCCTGAGTAAATGGAGTACACCAACATCTTTCGCTGAGTTGATCGCCTACTTGGAGGAATCTCGACCTGTGTATCGAGACCTACGGGCATGAAATACAGAGTCCCCCAGGCAAAATGAACATCAGTACTACCGAGTATGTAAGGCACATAAATAATTACGTAAAATACATGGAAAAAATATAGAGTAAATGACTCACACTACAAGAAAAAGCCTTATTTACGACCAACTTTTAGGGACGAGTAAATAATCTCGTCGCTAATAATATATGTATTGGGACGAGATTATATTGTGGTCCTTAATGCTTTATTTTATTGCGAATGTAATAAATCTGGTCCCTAAAAAAATAGAAACTGCTCCCAAATTATAATTGAGAGGCCTTGAGTGTGAGAGAGTCCCGCCAAATCTAATACCAAAATACTAAAAAATATTTTTTTCTAAAAATTAGGTGTCAAAACTAAAAATTAAAAGGTTTTAACAAAATTAAACCTATGTTATCTCAAAATAGAGTGCCGTTAGAACTCGTCTGCCCTAATCTCCCGTCAAGGTAGCATTAGAGCCGGTCTGCTTGTCTGGTCGTGTGCAAGCCAAAATCGATCAACAGATCTGATCATCTGCCCTAGTTTCCATCTCCTCCTTTGAGAATCCAAGGTATGCCTCCTCTTTCAAGTTGCTCTTTTTCTTCTTCTTCTTCTTCTTCTTCTTCTTCCATGAATGGCATATTAGTCAGGTTTTGAAAGCTAATTATTCCAAGGTATGCCTCCTTTGAGAATCATCTGGTTTTGAAAGCTTATTATTCCATGAATGGCATATTAGTTTTATGTATTCAGCGAGGGATTAATCTTGAGAATATTTGGGCTACTGTAGTTTTGATTGTTGTCTACTCAAGTTTGTTGTTTGGGATTTCTTCTATAAGCTGATTAAATAACAGAAAGTTTGCTCAAGTTTGTTGTTTGGGATTTCTTCGATAAGCTGATTAAAAAACTGAAAGTTTGTTGTTTGGGGCTGCCCTAGTTTTATGTATAAACTGATTATTCTTGCTATTTATGAAAGTTTATACCACTTACATTGTGAATATTTTTGTGCAGTTCACGTTTTCCTGAGTTTTGTTATTATGTTATTCTGTCATCTAGCAAATAAAAATTTCTTTGAACTGAAAACAGAGGAGCCGAGTCGACTAGAAAATGAGACCATAGAGTTGAATCAGTTATGTTCGTCTGATCGTAACAAATAGTGTGCATCGTAGTATTTTTCTAATCTTTTATCTTTATTTAATTTTATTTTTATTTACTCTCCAAGATCATGGAACCTAGTAAGCAATGGATGCAATTTGTTGATAATCGGCTCGATGAAGCCTACTTAATCAGAGTGCAAAAGCTTTTGGATTATGCTTTTCAAAAAATAGAAGAAGAATATGAAATATGTTGTCCGTGTGTCAAATGTTGTAATACAACTTTAGGAACTCGTAAGGCAATTGAGACACATTTGAAAGTATATGGAATAATTAAAATTATACTTTTTGGTATCATCACGGGGAAAAGTTAGGTGAGCCACTGTCAGAATCAGAAGATGAAGACAGTGATGAACTAGAAGAATGTGAAAGTGAAGATGAAGTACAAGAATTGTTTAGAGAGATATATCCTAATATTGATGGAAGAACCGTGCACACTAATTGTGATGATTTAATTGAAGAGGAACCAAATATTGAAGCAAAAAGATTTTACAGGCTATTGAAGGATTTCGAGCAGCCACTGTACCAAAAATTCAAAAGCTTCAAAGCTTTCCTCTTTGATTAAATTGCGTCACATCAAAATTATGGGCCGTTGGAGTAACGAGTCATTCACAATGTTATTGAAAATGTTAAAAGAGGAGTTGTTACCTGATGGTGCCGATTTGCCAAAATCATATTATGAGGCAAATAAGATAATTCAAGACCTTGGCCTTTCCTACAACAAGATTGATGCTTGTACTAATGATTGCATGTTATACTGGAAGGAGGATAACTTACTTGATTCTTGCAAAGTTTGTGGTGCATCAAAGACTTTACGCTATTTTCCATTAAAGCCTAGGCTTCAGAGGTTGTTTATGTCTATAAAGACATCTACTTTAATGACATGGCATAAAGATAAAAGAGTTGATGATGGAATAATGAGGCACCAAGCTGATTCAATGGCGTGGAAGTCATTTGATGAACTTCATCCTTAATTTGCGACAGAGCCTCGTAATGTCCGACTTGGACTTGCTAGTGATGGATTTCAGCCATTTCAGAATTCAAAAACCTCATATAGCATTTGGCATGTGGTTTTTATTCCTTATATTTTACCACCTTGGTTGTGTATGAAACAAGAAAATTTTATTTTGTCAATGCTTATTCCAGGTCCAGATAGTCCAGGAGATGCAATTGATACATATCTTCAACCAGTAATAGAGGAATTGGAGGAGTTGTGGGAAGTTAGCATTGAGACCTTTGATGCATCATCTAAACAGAATTTTAAGTTGAATGCTTCTTTGTTATGGGCCATCAATGACTTTCCAGCCTATAGAAATTTATCTGGATGGAGTACAAAAGGAAAATTTGCATGCCCATGTTGCAATAAAGACACCTCCTCAATTCGATTGGCTAATAGTAAGAAGCAGTGTTTTATAGGTCATCGACGCTACCATCCTCTTAGCCACAAATGGAGGAATGACAAGGATTCATTTGATGGTAAAAAGAGAAAAGGCTCCCACCAAAAATGCATTATGGTATTGAGATTCTTAATCAAGTGCAAAATCTTGAAGGGATGCAGTTAACAAAGGATCCAAAGCAAAGGAAGAAGATATCACATGAAAATCAAAAGGATAATTGGAACAAGAAAAGTATTTTTTTTTAAACTTTCATATTGGAAGTCATTCTTGTTGCGACATAATTTGGATGTTATGCATATTGAAAAAAATATATGTGATAATATTATGGGAACAATCATGAATGTCAAAGAAAAGACCAAGGATACAATTAAAACACGATTAGACTTGCAAGACATGAATATTAGGCCAGAGTTGCACCCCATCCAAAGAGGGGAGAAAGTTGAAGTTTCAACTGCATGCTACACACTGCCTCCCGAAAGTAAGGACAAATTATGTCAATTCCTAAATAATTTAAAGGTTTGTGATGGGTTTTCATCTAATATTTCTCAATGTGTGAACCTGAAAGATCACAAGATATCTGGGTTGAAAAGTCATGATTGCCATGTTCTTCTGCAATATATACTCCCCTTTGCACTTCGTGGTATGTTGTCCCAAGAAGTGTGTGAACCATGTATTGAGTTATCTTTGTTGTTTAATATGCTTGGATCAAAGGATTTAAGAGTTGATGACTTGAAACAAATTGAGCGCAAATTCACATAACGCTTTGCAAGTTAGAAACGGTTTTCCCTCCTTCATTAGTTGATGTCATGGTGCACTTGCCTATTCATTTAGCTAGTGAAGATGAGATTGTTCGACCTATTCATTATCGGTGGATGTATCCTGTGGAACGATGGTTATATTTTTTGAAATCTTTGATTCGTAATAGGGCATGTCCATAAGGCTCTATTGCAGAGGGCTACATTGAAAATGAATGTATGACCTTATGTTCACGGTATCTGCATACGATTGACACAAAATTCAATCGACCTGAACGAAATTATGACGGGGGTTTGAAAAATTCTAATGGAGGTTTATCTATGCTCTATCAACCTGGAAGTACTCTGGGAGCTAAAGAACAATGTGAGCTTGAAGCAAAGGAATTGGAACAAGCACATATATACATACTGAAGAATTGCGATGAAGTCATACCATATCTCGAGTATGGATAATTCTTTCATATAGTCTCATTTTTCTTATTTCCTTTAGGGTAATATTTTTTATATGATATTTATGGTTCACTTCAAATTTGTAGAGAGTTTGCACAAACACGTGTGGATACTGTGCAACACTTGTCTGATGCAGAATGGAACCGATAATTTATTGAATGGTTTAAAGTTAGGGTGAGTAGTACGTAAAAATCAAATCTGAATTTTTATTGTTGTATTACTAATTCTAAATTATTCAACTTAATCTTATTGGTAGGTTGTACAATTGCATAAAGGAGATGATAGTCGGATCATGGAATATCTGCTCTCACTTTCACGTGGTCCTACCCAATATACGTTACATTTTAATGGTTACATTGTTAATGGATATAGATTTTATGTAGAAGACTATGGTAAAAATTTAAGCACTCAAAATTGTGGTGTTGTTGTAGTTGGCGAGAATGATAAAGATAGTGAGAACGTTGATTACTATGGAATTTTAATAGATGTGATTGAATTGCAATTTCTCATGGATAGAAGGGTGATTTTATTTCGATGTAATTGGTTTGATGTGTATGATAAAATGAAGGGAGTTAAAAAAGATGAGTATGACTTCGTGAGTGTTAATCCCGGGAGATGAGCCTTTTATTTTAGCGGAGCAAGCATCTCAAGTGTTTTTATGCTATTGATAACTCCAACAAAGGTTGGCATGTAGTGAGGAAGACTCAACCTCGTGATTCCTATGAGATTGTAAAACAAATGGATGATGATATTGTAGACTTAGGAAATCCTTCACAAAAGAAACGAAAAAGAACCGATGAGGTGAAGTATCTATTTATGAATTAGTATATTCATTGTTACATATACTGATGACATGATTTCTTTCAATACTATAATGTCACATGTTGTCTAACTATTTTTACTTTTGGCTCTTTGCAGGTTCAACATGAAACCATCAAAGACTGAAAATGAGGTAGAATCAACTATGAAGAGTACAACCAAATATGCATTTGTCCCGCCAGGTGCTATAATAAAGGGACAAGGACGAGGACGAGAGCTTAGATCTTTGGTTGAGAAAAAGAATATGCCAATTAAGAGTTTATTTCCTCAATCTAGTGATCTTGTTAAGCAATACATCCAAACAATTGAAATAAGTAAGATATTTTAAATCTACAATTTTTAATGTGTACAACTAAATTTTAATGTTTAAATATTAGTAATATGATTTCGTTTCGCCATGTGTTATTGGGAATGGACGAGGACAAGGGCTTAAAAGCTCTACCATGTCTGCTAGTCAAGGAACGGGAACGATACATAAAAACTCTATCGTTCTTGAGAAAGAGTATATGCAAATTGATATTCCATTGCCTCCATCTAGTGATCAAGTTAAGAAATTTACCCAAAAAGTTGAAGCAAGTAAGTTTTTCCAAATCTCTGGTATTTTTAATTGCATATGCTACCAAAATTAAATGCCAAATCAAAATATTTTTTTGGTCTAGGTTCAATAGGGAAGGGACGGGAGAAAACTCCTAGATCTTTGTGCTCATCTTTAGGGATTTCTAAAAGCACAAGATCGAATTTTACCATGTCTTCTAACCAAGAAATGCGAACAATGGATAAAAACTCCTTGGTTCTTGAGAAAGAGCATATGCAAACCATTATTACATTGCCTCCATCTACTGATCAAGTTATGCAACACTCTCAGGCAACTAAAACATGTATGATATTTTGAATCAATATGTTATTAATTTATAAAACTAAATTTTATTGCTATACTTTTTACCAAATTGTGCAGTCGTAGGTTCTTCATCTAATCATGGAAAGGTAAAGAGAGTTCGAGGGAGGAACAAGTGCAAAGAAGTTGCATCACTTGAAGTCGGAAAAAAGCTGAAAATAACCTTTTACAATAATCAAACAGTTGGAACAAATAGCAAACTGTTTTTGAGGCACTTGGGAAGAATCGTTTGTGACCGTAATATGTGTTCGTTGGGAGTATCATCGTGGAATGATATTAAGGAAGAAAAGTTGAATCACATGTGGGCAGCTATTGAGGTAAGCAAGATATTTATACAGTGAAGATGCATATCATTTAGTTGAATACATGTGTTCATGTGATGGGAGCTGCGAGCATGTGATTTTTGCCCTAAGCAAATTATTCCCAAAATCAATTCAAAATGATTTTTAAAATAAAATAAAAATCAAATATTTGTGGCATTTTTTGTGATTAATTAGTTGCATAATAATTCATAAAAATATATACAAAATACGCAGGAAGATTAGGATTTAAAATTTTTAATTTTGGCATTAATACATTTTTGAAAACAAATTAAAGAAAAATCAAAATAGCATTTTATTGTTTTTAATTGAAAAATACCATAAAAACAGAAATTGACTACTTTTAAAATTAGCAAAAATCAGAAAAATAGGAAAAGAAAATACAAGAAAGAAATACAAAAGAAGTAAATAAATACAAAAGGAAAATACAAAATAAAATACAAAAAAAATAAAAGATAAGTCATATACATATACATAAATTGGGATGAAAAATCCAGTAGCCCAAAAAATCAAATTCATTTAATATAATTGACCCAGGCCCAAATATATTACCCGTCTGTTTGGCACTAAAACCAAACGACATCGCATAAGACCAATCAATATGGGCCGTTAAAATTCTTGATCGAACAGTCAGGAATACAAGCCCATTAATAAACCAAACGACGACGTTTCAGTCATCAAATCATGGTCGTTCATTCAAATAATCCAAAGGCCATGATTGAATCATCACTAAATCAAACGACGTCGTGTATATGCCAATACATCTCAGCCGTCAATTAAATCTAATCCAATGGTCCCTAACAGTCTAAAGGTTTTAAATATACAAAATACATTATACCCATTCATTTGTCATCTCTTTCATCTATACACCAAAACCCTAGTCGCCTCTTCTTTCCCCCTTTCCCTCTCACCAACCCCGCCGGAACCATACCGGTGGGAGACGTAACCTACGACGATGACCCCACCAATAACACCACAAAAACCCCTGAATCTCCTCTTCCACCCCCCATAACCAGTTTCCTTCGAAACAGGCTACATCCCTTCGAATATTCATTCAAGTGTCGCCAGAACCCTACTCCGGCGAACACCATGTTAGCTTCTGCTTCCACCCTTAACACCCCAGAACCATCTAGGCTTCCCCTTTCCACCCCTCTAAATCTTTTTCCTCGAACACGCCTAGATCTCTT
>MU782903.1:7432-22208 GCA_026770625.1 Nicotiana glauca | reverse complement strand
TCTGGAATGAGAGTGTGTGTATATATATATATATATATATATATATATATATATATATATATATATATATAACTATTGAGGATACCAAGAGATCCTCGAATTGCTATTGAGGATACCAAGAGATCCTCGGGATACCAAAAGATCCCTCGTGTATACGGTGAGGATACCAAGAGATCCTCGGGATACTAAGAGATCCCCGGTTATCATTCCTGTTGTGAGCAACATTTCCTTGTATTGTCTTGTTTTTGCTTTCTATTACTGCATTCCTTATTTATCCTGTTTAGATTTTCGCTGTAGACTTTATCTATACTGTGTTTCCTTATCCTCTCATTTATTTTGTTTAATCTCAGTAGGGCCCTGACCTTCCTCGTCACTACCCAACCGAGGTTAGGCTTGACACTTACTGAGTACCGCTGTGGTGTACTCATGCCCTTTCTGCGCATGTTTTTCATGTGCAGATCCAGGTAGCTCTGCCCAGGCGTATCATCCTCGAGGCGGAGAGATCTAACAGAGACTTCGAGGTACATCTGCCGCATCCGCAGACCAGGAGTCTCTTTCTTATTCTAGCTTTAGCAGTTAGCTTTTTCCCTTTTTTACTGTTCGTTTAGACATTCTGGAGTTGGAGCAATGTATTTACTTTCCGTTAGCCTGTGTTCCCGTGAGTTTTCGGGTTTTGGGGTGAAGTTGTAGACTTCCGCATTATTGAGTTGTATATGCCGAGCGGTATTTATATACAATTTTTTTTTAGTTGTTCAATTTTAATTAATTATTCTGCAAGCTATATTGTTTTCCGCATTGTTAGGCTTACCTAGTTATAGGGACTATGTGTCATCACGACATGTTCACGAATGGTGAACTGGGGTCCTAACAAGAAATGGCTTATCTTTAAAGTAATTGTTCTTCATGAAAATTTTGCATTTATTTAAATATCTCACAGCAGGTTAACTCATATCTATTTATTGTGAGGTTTAAAAAGTTGTAATACCGATAAGGTATCTTTCTGAAATTTAAAGACAATGGAAAAATTATGGGATATTTTTTTTCCCTCAAGATTATATCAATTGAATAAAGATTAAAAGATTAATTAATTATATTGGTATATCATTAATCGAATAACATATAGAACTTAAAGAATCATCTTGAAGTATATTAGTTTGTGATTTAAAAACTGATAATTTTAACTTAACGATAGTGAATTATTTTTATTCGTTTAGTTCAACTAAAAACTAAGATAACCTTAAATATAATTTTGAAGTTTTTTAAATGGGAGAGTCGGAACTTTCACTGCAAAGTGAAGAAGTTCACGCCTGAAATCAAACTAAAATTATTAACAGAAAGAATCGAAATTGATAAACGGAGGCTCGGGACACCTATAAAATCACTCTATTGGGGAAGATCGAGCTAGAAAGACTTAGTGGATTGGTTATTTGCCCACGTATTTCAAGATCATCTTTGTATATTAGTACTATATTATGTGCGAGTAATGTGTTTCCAAAACAAATATTAAAATTTCCTGAACCAGATTAAGGAGGTTGCCCGAAAGACTTTGTGCAACTTCCAGCGCCAAGTTCATGTGGAAAGGCAACCTCAAAAATGTCATACATTTTTTTATTATCTTTTATATAAATTATGTGATATTTGACTTAAAATATTCGTGCAATACACGTATAGTAAAAACTAGTTATTGTAAAAGTACGAATATTTCATGCTAAATATTGAGTGATTAAAATATCCTTAAAATATTGATTGACTTTTATATCCTTAAATATTTATATTAATTTTGATAAGAACTTATAATGAAAGGACATAACTGAAGATAGGCACGTTAGGATGAAGAGTTGTAGTAGAATATAGACTCAATAGTGGAAGAAATAGAATTATGAATGGAATAAGAAAAAATAAATTCTAAAACTGTAACGACCCGACCCGTTGTCTCATGAGTTGCCGCTCCGTTTCCCCCATTTTATGCTTTTTAATGTTTCATTATCTGTATTTGGTGTGTTGGAGTTGATTTGGATTAATTTTAGTAGGAAATAAGACACTTAGTCTCTTTAAAGAAGGCTTAAGTTGGAAAAGTCAACCGGACATTGACTTATGAGTTATAGGGTTGGGATGTGATTTCCGGTGATTCAGTTAGCTTCGGGAGGTGATTTGTGACTTAGGTGTGTGATCGAAACTGATTTTGGAGGTCCGGTGTAGAATTAGGCTTGAATTGGCGAAGTTAGTATTTTGGCGAATTTCGGTTGATAGGTGAGATTTTGATCAGAGGGTCGGAATGGAATTCCGAGAGTTGTAGTAGCTTCGTTAGATGATTTTGGATGTGCGGGAAAAATTTCAGGTCATTTGGAGGTGTTTTGGTCGGATTTTTGATCGAATGTGTTTTTCGGAAGTTTTGAAAAAACTTAGGCTTGAATCCGTGGTGAATTGATGATTTTGTTGTTGCTTGGCGTGTTTTGATGATTGGAACAAGTTCGTAAGATATTTTGGGATATGTTGGTGCCTTTGGTTGAGGTTCCGGGGGCCTCGGGGTGATTTCGGATAGCTAGCGGAGAGTTTCGAGGAGTTGAGGAGTTGCATATTTTTGCACAGCAGTTGCAGGACAATTTGGCCTTTGCGTTCGCGTAGGTCTGAGGCCGTTGATCTTCGCGTTCGCATCTGGGACACGCGTTCGCGTAGAGGGAGTTTGGGGGCCCCTGACCTTAGTGCATCGCGTCTGCGACTGGGGGACTCGCGTTCGCGTAAGTGGAGCTGGATGGTCATCGCGTTCGCAGTCATAGAGACACGTTCGCGTAGGGAATGCAACTGAGGCATCGCGTTCGCGGGACGGGCTTCGCGTTCGCGAAGAGTAAAAGTGGCCCAATGGATTTTTTGTCCATCGCGAACGCGAGAGGGCCATCGCGTTCGCGAAGAAGGAAGTTTCAGCTGGACAGAATGTTTTAAGGACATTTCATTCGCGAACCAAGTTCATTTTTCCACCATTTTTGGGCGAGCTTGGGAGCTTTTGTCGAGATTTTTGGAGGGTTATGACTGGGAATCAATTGGAGGTAAGTCCTATGACCTAGAAACATCATCTAATTGTGATTTCAACACTTAAATTCTTGAAAAATTGGGTGAAAAAATTGAAGAACTAGGGCTTGGGTTTTGAAATGAAAATTTGGGTTTTTAGGGAGCATTTGGACTCCGATTTTGGTAAATTTTATATGTACGGACTCGTGGAGAGACGAGAAATCCGGTAATATAAATTTTGTAATTTTTCGAGAAGTGGGCCCGGGGCTCGGGTTTTGCTAGTTTCGCGTTTTTTGCTATTTTTTGATTGTTTTCGATTGGGTATTGTTCGATTGGCATATTGTGATGCATTCGTTCTGATTTTGGTTAGATTCGACGCGCGTAGAGGCCTATTTGAGGGGCAAAGGCGTCGCGAGCTAGAGATTTCGCCAGTTCGAGGTGAGTAATACTTGTAAATGATATCCTGAGGGTTTGAAATCCCGAATTTGCACATCATACTGTTGTATCGAGGTGACTTGCACGCCGGATAGCGAGCGTGGGGTAGAGAACCGTTGGGGATTGTGACTTGGTCCATCCCGATTGATGAAATTACTACGTATTTGGCTGAAAATACTTGTTATCATCATGATTTGGACTGATTGCTATGTTTGGGCTTCGTGCCAACTATGTGGATCCTGCAGGGATTGATATCATTGTTTTCGCATTACTTTTACATACTATTTGATCCCGGTCTAGGGTTTAAATGCGGTTTTGCAAATTCGGCCATTTTTCATGATTTGAAAACTTAAATGATATCTTACTGACGTTTTGAACTGAGAACTGTTATTTGAATATCGTCCTAGTGACTTATGTGCATTTCTGGATTGAGCATGGATTGGGCTGCGCACCGCAGCAGTGTTATATGTGCATTCCTGGACTGAGGATGAATCGGGCTGCACGCCGTAGCGGTGTGATATTGATATTGCGCTTGGGCTGTAGGAGCCCCTCCGGAGTCTGAACCCCCACAGTGAGCACGGGTACCCAAATGGATCGGGGTATGCGCCGCAACGATCATGTGCATTGCATTGCATTCATGCATGGGTTCCTGTTTGTATTACGTGGCATGACATTCAGCACTCTCATATCATTGGCATTCATGCTATTTCTTGCACTGTTACCAGATACCCTAGTGTTATTTGTTAATGGAGTGCTGTGCCCGAGGGGCTGACTTATGTGCGGACTTGCACTATCTGATTATGCATTCATTTGCTTGACTGTTGGGAAAATGATATTTCCAAAAGAGGTTTTTCATTGGGCCAAATATTTTCTAAAGGATTTTCACGGATTTACTGTTTTATCAAAGGCTATGCTGTCCCATATTGCATGATGGAGTGCTCTTACGTGATTTCTTGCCACTCAGTTATTACTTATTCTTATTACTCACTGAGTTGGAGTACTCACTTTACTCCCTGCACCTCGCATGCAGTTGCAGGTATTATTCAAACGGTAGCGGGTTACTAGCTGGTTGAAGGTATGACTATTGAAGCTGAGCAAGGTGACCGCCAGCATTCGCGGCACTGGACGTTGTCTTTAGAATTCCGAAATTTATTTTTTGTATATTATTGGCCCTGTAGTTGTGTCCAGGTTTTCTTTAGATGCTCGTGACTTGTGACACCCCGGCCGGGTTGTGTTGGGTGGTAAATATCAGTTATTAATGTCATTAAGTCGTATTATTCATCCTTTTATGTTTATTAACTGTTAAATAAGGCATTGTTGTTCTGTTGGCTGGTCTTGTCTTCACGAAAGGCGCCATCACGACTGGATTTGGGAATCGGGTCGTGACAAAAACTAAATATTCTAAACTTCCCTCTAAGCGAAACGTGGAACAGATATGTTAGAAATTGAAGGGAGTTGGTTCAATTTTACATAGTTAGATATTTTCAAACTATTAAAATTAAAATAATTAGCTTACAAATTTGAAGAATTTTTTTTAGTTTCCATTTGAATTCCAAGACGTGAAAAACAAAGGTTCGATTAATTTTATTTTCTTAAAGTATTTTGCTTTTGGTACCCAAAACTAACAACGCATGGTTATTCAAAAGAATTTATGTATATTTTACATTGTATTTTATTACAAATTCAACATACTTAAACAGTTTTCTGTTAGTTTTATAGCTTTAGAAATTAGTTTTTTTTAAAGTTCCGAACATTAATGCTTTTTTATTTTTTATTAATAAGATAGCTATATTAATAATTATAAGCTAACATAAATGTAGATCAAAGGAAGGACTATAGGATCACATTTACAATGCACGATCAAGACTTATTGGATTGAAAGAAATTAAAATTTATTGGGATTAGGCTTGTTATTTTTCATAGAGATAATTTTATATTGAATAAAGTAGTAATACATTAGGATTGTCTTCTATTTAATATTTTTAAGTAAACTAGCTAAACATTAAATTCTTTAAACTGACGCTCTAATTCATAATAATTCGACACAATATTATTGAACGATGGTGAATTATCCACTCAATGACTCAAATTAATTTGCATATGAGTTTAAAATTTTGATGGAACTTTCTCTTATAAAGTTTGAACAAGATGCCTACTATCATAATTACATTATTAAAAAAACTCAATTTTAGGGTGATAGTTGACAGCAAACGAATTGTGTTAGTGTTTAACCAGAAAGTGAAATTTCGGCCAAAGCTTATTTTAGAAGAACATGGGTTACTGATAATCAAATATAAGTAAGAATAATGGACGTAAATGAAAGTTGAATAGAAAGTGAAATAAATCAGTATATTTCAGTAGTATTTTGTGTCCTTACAAATGATCAGGCTCCCCTTTTTTATAGCTATTTCTAGAAGATACGTTTTGCCTTTGTCATAATAAGGCCATTATAGATAATTAAAGGCATTTAATGCTACGTTATAAATGGTAATCATTGTAATTCAATACAAATTCTCTAATATTTCCAGTATTTAACGCTTATTAAATACTGTATCCGTACCCTCTTTTGCTATCAGATTCATTCTCTTTAAGCTTTGAACGTAAATAGGTACGAGTACCGAGTCTTTTAAATCTCTGCTCGTGTCTGTTGTATCTCGTGTCTCTTTAATTATTCCTTGCTGATCATCATTCTTTGACCAGTCTACGTGTCATGACATGTCATCTTTCAATCACTTCAATATATTTAAACTCAATTTTTTCCAATACAGATAGCCCCCTCACTTGCCATTTATTCATCAATTGAATATTTAGGAAGTGAATTTTATTAAAGCGGGAATATTTGCTGCCATTAATTCTCCTCTGGAATCGACGCTTCATTTGTCACTTCTATTTAATGCCTACTACACGTGGCATCTTGTGGTCGGTTTTGCGAATTTTTAGCGTCTTTTAAGGCTTTTTATGTCTTCAACAATTAAGAAATGATAGTTTTCATTATGACGTTTCCATCATAGTACATTTTCTTTTGACAGTTGCTTCTAAGTATAAATATGGTTTTTACCTTTGTCTTTCTCACATAAAGTTCTCAAAATATTCAATTCTTGTTTCCTTCTTTCTCGTACTATTATATCTTCATCAAACCCTAACCTTAGGAGAGTCCCCATTGTTGATAACCTTCCTCTCGCCCCTAGTAGGAGCAGAAGAGGAGGTAGACTTCGTAATTTAGGGTCTTCATCCACACGCGGTTCTTCTCAACCTTTATCTAGTTCCAGTCCATCTTCTAGAACCAGAGATTCCCTTTCTCAAAGATCTTCATCTAGGGGTAAATAACACATTGAACCTGTTCGTGAACCTACTGTAGATGAGATTGTTTCCGTTGAAATATCTTTTTATAATGATAGAGAATCCATTAAGAATCAAGTTTCTTCTATGTCTTCATTAGAACGTGTTGACATTTACCCGACTCAGATTACTGAAGGTTTAATTTCTGTAGTTCGTAGGGACTGTCACTGGAGCCATGACTTCCCCATTATAATCCCTAATGCAAACCAAAGAATCACTTTTTATTTAACTTGAGTTTTCTTTTGTTTATACATACCTTTCACGTTAGGTTTCAAACCTGCTATTGACCCTGTCATCCTTGAATTCTGTCATTTTTTCGACGTCTGTTTAGGGCAAATTGACCCCATTGTGTGGAGGGCAATTGCTTGTTTGAGGCATTTGACCAATATGGCTAGTGTGTTTTACTTTTTCCCATTTAATTTACCTTTACTCTCCCAAACTCTTTCGCCAAGGAATCTTCACTCTAGTAAGAAGAAGTAAAAGAGTTTTGGTAAGTCCAGAAGATGATAAGGACCGTGGCTGGTACGCCAAGTTTGTTGCTGCCCCCACTGTTGGTTTAATGGGTGATGTAAATGTTCCCTTCCCTGAGAAGTGGAATTTGCACGTGAGTTTTCTTTCTAATAACCTTCTCGTACCTTTTTCTCAATTCTAATGATTGTCATTTTAATTTCCTTCTTCTTTTTTTTAAGCAACCATGGGAATTGTCGATGAGATTTCTAATTTCCGCAGTTAGGTAGGAAAGTTGTTGTATGCTACCCCGATGGAGGGTAGGTCTTGGAAAACTCTCTCTCAATGATTTGGTTAGAAAGTAAAAACCCACGGTAAAAGTCTTTTTTATAATTTTTCTTATTGCTTCCTCTAGAAATTATTTTAATCCTTCTTTTTGTTAGGATTTCCCAGTCGAGGCATTGATGTTGAGGTTATCGTAGCTTCTCGAATTTATTTGGAAAGAGCCCAAGAGATAATATTGGGCTCTTCATCGAAAAGGAAAGCTACTTTTGATCAAGACTCTAAGGAGTAAGAAGAACAAGACGTGGGTTCTTTGATAAAAAGTCCATGGGCTAGAAGACGAATTATTTCAGATGATGAAGCATCTCCCCTCATTCTACTCCTCTCACCGAGCCTGTTGAAGCCTCGTTGGTGATTTCTGATGATGATACCCCCGCTGCTACCCATGATTCTGTTGAGCAGCTTTTTACCCGCGGGTTTGGTAGTGAAAGTTTAGGACCAATTTCTAATGAAGCACCCCTTGCTTTTTTCCTTTATCCGCTCCTAAGATACCTTCTTTACCAGTTATGACCGTTGTTGTTGCTGCTACTCCCCCATCTATTTTGACTCCTTCTACCGCTCCTCCCCTAGCTGTTATGACTCCTTCTATAGTTCCTCCTACAAATGTTCAACAAACTAAGGTTGGTTCCTCAAGTATAAGTGGATCCATGAAACAGGTTATCATCGAGGTCCCTACCGATGGTAATGTTTTGAGAAAATTAGGTGGGGCCGACTTGTGGTTGAAACCCCTAATTGGTCCAACCGAGAAAGCCAAGCCTGAGAGCCACAATTCTTTAACTTTGATGAATGACATAATACAACCATCATTAAAGGTATTCCTTTTTAATGATTTGCTATTCCCTTTTTATAAGGTTCTTACCTTTTTTTTTCCTTTTTTTAGATCAATATAGTTGGTACAGAAATGATGAAGAGGTTTTCTCACACGGAGCAGTTAATGCATGAGTATCAAGTTGAAGAAGATAACTGGAGAGAAGAATATGGGAGCCTCCAAAATGATATGGAACCATTGGAAGAGAACAAGTGCACCTTAGAGCAGCAGCTGAGAGATTTAACTTCGGAGTTAGCGATTGAAAGAGCTTCCTCAAATCAGGATAGTAAAGACAAGAATCTTCTCAAAACTTTTTTTTCCGAGCAACTCTCCAAGGCTGGTGAAGAAATCAGAGAGTTGAATGCTCTCTTAAGTAAGAAAGAAGCTTATGCCAGTGAGCTTGTGCAAACTTTGACTCAGACTCAAGAAGATCTCCGGGAATCTTCTGATAAGGTTCAATCCTTAGAAAGTTCACATGCTTCTTTTCAAAGTTCCTATGATTCTGCCTTAGTTGAGAATTGGAAACTTAAAAGTGAGATTTCTGAGTGGGAAAAGTATTACGAGATTCTTGAGGATAAGACCGCAATTGAAGTAAGTTGGGCATTTTTAAATACTCGCCATGATACCCTTGTTGAAGTTAGCCAAGAGAATTTTAACGTGGAGGTTGAGTTGGCTAAAATAAAAGAAACCATCAAAAAGACTCAGTAGAGCCAAGACTTTCCTTCTCCCGTGGCTGAAACTTCTGAGAATATTGAAGATGATATGGTTATGGTGAGTGCTCCAATTCCTTCACGTCAAATTGAGCTTGTTGCTGCTGATGACCCTGCTTCATTTCCTTTTTCAACTCCTTAGTGACAAGTTTATGATACGTGACTTCCCTTGTTTTTTTCCTTTAGTGGTATATGGTTGTAACCCTTGGTTCTTTTTAAGGATTTGTTGAAAACATTAAGTCCACAGACCTTTTTTGGGGCGCTTAGTATAAATAACTTTTGGTTTATGACTAAGTTCATACTTAGTCTAAACTTTTTTAATATTAAGAAGTTTCCCGTTGTTGTTTGAATTTCTGTTTTGTTTATTCTTGCCTTTATATTTAAGGACTTACTGAATAACTTGCATTTTTATTTTGCAAAATGCTTTTTTTTACTTCATGAATACTTGAATCAATCATGAATTTTATAAAAGAGGGCCCTTTTATATTCGACACTTAATGAAGAAGACGTCTCAACTTCATAATGGTGTAATATACGACAAAAGAAATTGGAATACACATGCTTCTTGAAATAACTTAGACAAGTTTTTATTTGAACTCTGTCAAGCTTTAAATAACATCTTACATGTATTTGAATAACTTCTATAACTTTTTCGTAACTGTTTTCCTTACAACAAATTTTCAAAAAAAAAATAAAACACAAGGTTTTTATTTAAAACCCGTTTCAATACATATATATTAAATACAAGGTTTTTATTTATAACCCATTTGAGTACATGTTCAATACATGTATATTGCCTTTAACCTAACTATGATGAGATTTTTCTGTGGCTTTTTAGCTCGTAGCGTTGCTCTGCATTTGACTCATTCTATGAGTAAACTTTTCAAGCTTGAACTTTGATTATTTCTCAATCTTCTTTGCCTTCTTTATACATATATCTATGTATATTATATAGTCCCCAAGTGTGTGAGCTTTGAAGTATGAAGCCTCGAGCACTTGATTACTCCTCTTATTTGGTCCTTTCCCTGTAAAGGAAGAAAACATACGGGACGTGGATGTACGATTATAGATAAAGACTTCTTAACCCATCTCAATTTCTATCAGAATAGTTGTAAACCTAGACCGGAAATTTTAATCTATTCCACGTGCCTTGTAGGTCGTGATTCATCATTTGGTACGGGTTAGATTTTTGCTTATCATCTACAATCATTAGTAAAATTTTAGCAATTCAAAAACAAAATTTTAAAATGGGGATACCTGCCCGTGGGTGCTCCTTAGAAATAGTAGCTCTTCAGGTGAACATCATTCCAATATGAAGGTAATATCTTACCATCCATTGTTTCCAGCTCGTATGCTCCTTTTCCCGCAATACCGTGAATCCAGTAAAGTCCTTCCCAGGTTGGGCCTAATTTTCCCGTATTAGCCGTCTTCGTGGATTGAAAAACTTTCTTGAGTACGGAGCCCCTAATCTTGAAGTATCTTAGATGTGCTTTTCGATTGTAGTATCATTCCATGACTTTTTTTTGTGATGTCATCCTTATTAATGCAGCTTCTCTTTTTACTTCAAGTAAATCAAGATTTAGCTGCATTTCCTCTTCATTGGATTCCTCAGTTGTTTGTGTATATCTCTTGCTAGGTCCTCTAATCTCCACTAGGATTAATGTTTCAGACCCGTATACTAGTAAAAATGGTGTTTCACCCGTGATAGTTTTTGTTGTGGTACGATATCCCCATAAAACACTAGGTAGCAATTCTGGCCAATTGCCTTTGGATTCTTCCAATCGTTTCTTAAAATTGTTGATAATAACTTTATTTGTTGACTCATCTTTTCCATTACCCACCGGATGGTAAGGTGTTGAGGTATTCCTTTTGATCTACCAACTTTGAAAAAATTTTGTCATTTGTGCGCCTATAAATTGTTGGCCATTATCACACACGATTTTCTTTGGTACACCAAATCGACATATGATATTTCGCCAAATGAAATCTCTGACTTCCTTTTCCCGTACCTATTTAAATGCTCCTGCTTCTACCCATTTAGTAAAGTAGCCAGTGAGTATAAGTAGGAGTTTTACCTTACCTTTTGCCTGTGGTAGTGGACCCACAATGTCCATCCCCTATTTCATAAAAGGTCACGGTACAATGACCGGATGTAGCAGCTCCGCAGGTCTATGCATGTTGTTACTATATCTTTGGCACTTATTGCATTTAGCCACTAAATGCTCCGTCTCTTCGTCCAATTTAGGCTAGTAATAGCCTGCTATTGTAACGACCCAGATTTTCCACCATCGGGATCGTGATGGCGCCTATTCACGGTAGCTAGGAGAGCCTATTCAATTACCTTTCCATTACTAAACAATTATTTTAACAGTTTATAGCATCAATATAGAACATGAAATTTAATAAGAATAATAGCGGAAGTCTGATTTTTAAATACGAATCAAAATGCGGAACAGTCAATAATAGCACAGTACTCACGAACTAATAAGAATATACTAACTACAATGGTCTGAAAGAAATATATAAGCTGTCTGTCTCGAAAACAATGAGGCAACAGTCTAAAAGAGAACATAAAGAGGAGACGTGGGGCCTGCGGACGCCTGCAAGACTACCTTGGTCTCGTGAAAATGAAAGCATGCTCCCGTACTACTGTTTTTGCTGCTCCTTGAAACCTGGACCTGTGCAGAAATGCACAGAAGTGTAGCATCAGCACAACCGACCCCATGTGCTGGTAAGTGTCTAACCTAACCCCGGTGAAGTAGTGACGAGGCTAGACCGGACACCACATAAACATGTACAGTTATAAATATACAACGGAAATGAAATACCAAACAACTAACAATATGGGAGGGGGAAACATGCTATGGGGAGATAACAATAGTAACAGTAATCCCGAGCGACAAACTAAAGTAGCTTAGATTCACAATAAACAAGGGATCAATACTCAATATATACATATGGTATCAGTAACTATTGCAGCGTGCACACGGTCCATAATTACTATTGTTGCAGCGTACTTGTCACGATCCGGATTTCCCACCATCGGGAGTCTTGATGGCGCCTACTAACGGAGCTAGGCCAGCCAAACTTTAAACATTTTCTGATAAATTTCAATAATATGAATATACGGAAAACAATTAAATAAGAGCGGAAGACTTTAAGTTTAGTAAAAATGAAATCAAAGTGCGGAATTTTATAACATATCTCTACCCAAAATCTGGTGTCACTAGCTCACGGACTACTAAAGAGTGCTACAAACAAGTCTGAATGGAAATACAAAACGTCTGTCTTGGTACAAAAAAAAACTAAACATAGAAAAGGACTCCGGCCTGCGAACGCCAGCTAGGCTACCTCGAAGTCCTTGGATTGAAGTCAACTCCCGGTCAAATAGGCTACTGTTGTGGTCCAAAAGCTGCTCCGATACCGTAATTTGTGAAAAAGCACAGAAGTGTAGCATCAGCACAACCGACCCCATGTGCTGGTAAGTGCCTGGCCTAACCCCGGCGAAAAGTGACGAGGCTAGACAGGACCTACCTAAAATAACCTGTGCAGACATATATATATATATATATATATATATATATATATATATATATATATATATATATATATATATATATATATATATATATAATAGTGGTTGGCGCGCCACACGATCCCATTTCATAATTTATAAGTGGACGGCATGCCACACGATCCCATATTATAATTTACAAGCCCTCAGCTGCTGAGAATAACGGAGTGGTGGCGCGCTGATAGGTGCTAATGGTGAACTGAAAAGCTGCTGGTCGGAGTACTGTGACTGAGAGCCACGACCACTGGAAGTACCATGAAAAACCTAAAGAGCTGACTGAAAGGGCCTCGGTGAAGGACCTCTCCCATAAGAATCCCTACCTCCAGATGAGGTACCACTGAATCTACCCGAATGTCGAGGCCTCTTATCCAACACATGTCCACCTCCCCGTGCAAGGGCCATCTCAACTCGACAGGCCGCATTGGCCGCCTCCTGAAAGGAAATATCACTACCACCTCCCATAGCCATCTGAAGACGGATAAACTGAATCAACCCATCAATAAATCTCTGAACCCTCTCTCGCTCCGTGGGGAGTATCACAATAGTATGGCGTGCCAAGTCAACAAATCGAGTCTCATACTGTGTAACTATCATGGAGCCCTGCTGGAGGCTCTCAAACTGCTGCGAAGTGCCTCCCGCTGAGTGACTGGGAGAAACTTCTCCAAAAATAACTCTGCGAACTGATCCCATGTCAAAGCTGGAGACCCTGTTGGTCTAGATAGGCAAAAATCCCTCCACCAAGTCTTGGCGGATCCTGCAAGCCCGGAAATGGTAAAATCGACCCCATTGGTCTCCACTATCCCTATGTTCCTAAGGATCTCATGATAGCTGAATAGGAAATCCTGTGGATTCTCTGATGAAGCACCGCTGAACGTGGTGGTGAAGAGCTTGGAGAACCGATCAAGTCTCCACAAGGCATCCGAAGAACCTGAGCTGTGATACCTAGCTGAGCTGCCACAGCTGGCTGAACCACTGGGACATGAGTCTGGGGAGCTACCTACTCCAAAGTACGTGTAGCAGGAGTCTGAACCCCTCCTCCAGCCTGAGAAGTGGCTGGTGCTACTAGCAGCAAACCCGCTCTGGTGACCTCTCCATCAAGCTGCCAATCTGACTAGAGCATCCTGAAGATCTGGGGTGACCATGACCCCTCCTGGGACCTGAGCTGGGCCCACTGGAGTTGCTGGGGCTGGAACCTCCTCATCATAGTCAATATGAGGCTCCACCTCTGGGACTGCCACTCGGGGCTGAGCTCTGCCCCTGTCTTAGCCTCTGGCACGGCCTCGGCCTCTGCCCCTCACAGGAGTTGCTGCTAGGGGCTCGGGCTGCTGCGCGGTAGAAGAGGAAGCACGTGTTCTCGCCATCTGTGAAAGAACATAGTAGAAAGATAATCAGTATTTGAGAAATAGAATCGCACGACAAGAAAGAACAAAAGTGAAACCTTTCCTAGCTCAGTAGCCTCTGGGAGATAAATACAGACGTCTCTGTACCGATCCCTCAGACTCTACCAAGTTTGTCTATGAGTAGCGAGACCTATACAACCTAGAGCTCTGATACCAACTTGTCACGATCCGGATTTCCCACCATCAGGAGTTGTGATGGCATCTACTAACGGAGCTAGGCCAGCCAAACTTTAAATTTCTGATAAATCTCAACAATATGAATATACGAAAAACAATTAAATAAGAGCGGAAGACTTTAAGTTTAATAAAAATGAAATCAAAGTGTGTAAATTTAAAACATATCTCTACCCAAAATCGGGTGTCACTAGCTCACGGACTACTAAAGAGTTCTACAAACAAGTCTGAATGGAAATACAAAATGCCTGTCCCGGTACAAAGAAAACAAACTAAAGATAGAGAAGGACTCCGGCCTGTGAACGCTAGCTCGGCTACCTCGAAGTCCCTGGACTGAAGTCAGCTCCGGTCGAATAGGCTACTGCTGTGGTCCAAAAGCTGCTCCGGTACCGTAATATATGCAAAAAGCACAGAAGTGTATCATCAGCATAACCGACCCCATGTGCTGGTAAGTGCCTGGCCTAACCCCGGTGAAGTAGTGACGAGGCTAGACAAGACCTACCTAAAACAACCTGTGCAGACATATATATATATATATATA
>MU782900.1:7061-18966 GCA_026770625.1 Nicotiana glauca | reverse complement strand
CCGTCCTTTAATTGGAAAAACTCTTTTTATTATACCCTTCGCAGGGTGTAAGCGCCGTAAAAAAGAGGTGTGACAACCACAATAATGTTTCTGTTTGAATTAATCGAAATTCCACGAATCCGATGCTCCCATTGCACCTCATGACCTACCCAGGTCTTACTCTAACTATTAAAATACCGCCACGACGGATGAGATGCCAAAAATCATAATCAACTGCCGAGTCAACCAATCATCGAGTCCATACTTCTGACAAGAAACATTACCATATTCTGAACCAAATAATGATCTTCGCTCCTTAATATACTTCATATAATCAGATTGCACTGATCCTAAATCCCATCATCTCGTCTCACCCAGTACGAAGTGCTCAGGCAATAAGCCACTCTGAATGCGATCAAAAGTCTCATATGACGCCACAATGTGCCAATAGGCCACCAATCCGAACACAAAACCAACAGGAAATCGAACTCTGGAAGGAATTACTTAACCCCCGCACTAGTATGGACTTTCCTTAGAAGATAGGAAGCAAAACACACAAAAACAGCATACAGAAAACCAGACTCGACATCACACTGTTGCGGCGTGCAACCCGATCCAAATAACATACCCATGGCGGCGTGCCACCCGATCCAAATAACATACCCATGGTGGCGTGCCACCAGATCCACACATAGATCTCACATAAGGAGATTGAACTTCGAGCTAAATATGCTCGTTACAATAAAAATATCAAATTTCGATCGCAAACACGTTAAGTGCATAATACCATCCCTAAGAAAACACATAGCGCTATAGGCTACCAAACTCAAGCACAACTGAGGTGCGGTACAAGATCTGAATCTCAAGAGCCATTTTGCTCATAACACGACATTCCCACATGGGTCCTCAACACATACACAATTTCTCAGGCCGTCTCACAACTCACACGGTGCAATGTATCACTTCATGAAATAACTGACAACGAGATGACACCCTGACTACTCCATAAGGAGCGCATTACTGAAATGAACACATTTGGCCTGTCATAGAGCCCATATTCACATTTAAACCCATCCACCGACCTGAAGTCGATCCTGATCACATCAAATTAAGCCAATAACCTTTCAAAGGTCCATAATAATTTCCTTCTTCTGATAACACACAAGAACAACCGTCACAATCGGAGAAAACCTCCTCGGTTCATAACCCAATAAACAAAGTGCCCTCGAGGCCTAAAGTCACAAATTAATGATATTACCACCATTCTCGTACTTGGTTTAAATCTTTAGTCAATCGAGTGACTACATGTCACACTTATCCAATCTTCCCGTTGGACACGCTCGCAATACCTTCTGAAATAAATAACGGGTCCGCTTATCCAAACCATCAGCCGCACTAACGCTGAAAAGCGATCAAGAATCCTTAACCAGGATGCAAGGACTTTTTCAACAAAACATCGATCTCGAGTGACGCTGAAGACAACAACAATTTACTTTAATCATTCCACCCTTTTCTGGCTCATCCGAGCTCGTGACATCCTTACCAACAGCAAACTGCAACCTTGACCCTCACTTTAAATTTCCATACCTCTCACTGCACCCAACGTGCCAATATACGATAGAACACGATTTTCATCATAACTCCGAAATCACTAATATTTAACACTTTATCATATATGAACTTTTTGCTTAACTCCATTCAGGAGATCCATAGAAACGGACAGGTAAATTTCCATAAACGTAGGATATACAAATCTCTAAGTAGTGGCCCAAGCCACCATATTCCTTCCGGAATCCGCTTCCACTTAACAGGCCATAACAGAAGAACGCTTCTAAATAACATCAATTACGGCGGCCGATAAACCTCACACATACCTCCACAAATCATACGCATAACTCGATCGCGCTGAACGAACTGATATCTGACCCCAATATGCCAATTCAACTATGGCCAATCAATCTACCTCCTTCTAGTTTATCCTTGATTGCCTTAGAAATAATACTAACTCAATTGAATACATAATATACTCCATCTACACTCACCCCAAGTGACCTTGAATCACAAGACCAGGTTGTCTTAATTCCCACGAACTATTTCATATCACTCAAATGTTACACCACAAGTCAAAATATTATAGAACATTCTGTGCCTCTGCTCATAAACTGCTACAAAGCTTGATTCTTAATTGTACCTACAAGCTCGACATCATTAGGCCCCACACTTTACCTCTTGAATTCACTAGGACTGTTACTGAGAGCCACCTCCTATGACTTGGTCCCGAATATAATAAACTCCATGAATCTTCTAGCACATTAATACCCTCTCAACGAAGCACCTGGCAGAACCATTCCCATTTAAACCCGCTTCTATACAAGGCATAAATTCGGAATCCTTTCCCAAGTTCTAATATGAGCCAACAAGGCCAATTATAGCGCATCTTTAATAATTCCTCTGCTCAAATTACTACTTATGGTATTTTTGCGTAGCTGGAATAATCCATCAATATGCTAATCACCAAATGCTTCGCAAGTAGTTAACCATGCAACCCAATCATAAACGGTAGGACTCTCCCACTTAGCTCGAAGCCACTATTACAAAACTCTGGAGTTCACCAGGATTCTTAATTTCTTATTGACATAACGTTGCGCAATCAATTGCTAGCATTCTCGATAACTTACCGTAGAAACCCAATTTGATACTCTAAATCATTAACAACATTCACACAATAATTCCATTTGCTGCATAACCAGTGGGACTCTTCGCAGAAGGCTCACCAACCATGCGACTGCTAACCTGCTCACAGGAATACCCCACCTGGGTCCAAGCTCACTTCCTAGCTGTACCAGTCCATTTACCCCTCGTGGACACCCATTAAATGCACGACAACATCCTTCCACTTCAAAGTCGTGCTACATCTTTCTTCATTTCAAGCAGCTCCTTTCCATCATACCAAATCTCCTGCCGCATAACAGCCCCATGCTTCAAATTAACTCCACAGACTTCCATTGCCCGACGCTAAGATCCCAGATCCTTTCAAACTATCCTTAGGCGCGTAGTCATCCTACTACTAGGCCCTATACAGCTTCGCCACTCTCCCACTTTGGGAAAAATCACTCCTTCAATCAATTGTTCGGCCTGCGCTCCCTAAGCCTGGCCTTTTAGAAGTTTAAAACTCTGCCTGACATTTACCACATGCCTTTCTCATCTTTTGCTGCCCAGTCGTTGTCTTAATAAAATTTATCTTCATAGAACTCGAATCCACAATTTGCTACTAACCCCAAACTTTTCCGAAGGTCGTCTTTATTGAACCGTCAACATCTTGAAACACTGATCGAAATCCAGAACCACCGCACCCTGCGATATCTGATAGTTGTATCTCCAATACTATTTCACGATATCTTGCCCTAAGGCGAATTGTAGCAGATCATAACACTGACAAACTTAAAGCGTTCAATTAGGACAACATCATCCCCATATAGAGAAGAACTCCACCACGCTTGCAATTACCACATTTCATTACTTCCACCAGTACACATTTGACCATCCTTAGTTAGATTGTCCTTCCCCTACCGGGAATAAAATACTAAATCCCTTTGATTATATACTGAGTAAACCTCCTTTCAATTCATTTACTGCCCGACACGTGGGCAAACACCCTACCATCACGACAACACAGCGGAATAATCGCTCATAAGCATTATGGCAACCTGTGCCTAGCCTTAAGGCTCTAAGAAGTTCTGTTACTGAGCTGAAACAATGGAATATCCTTCCATAAGGAGACCATAATAGTCAAATCAACTATACCGGAAGAATCATCCCGCACCACATTTGTAGTGCCATTTCAATTCTTCAATTTTTGATTTATAACAAGCGCCCGCGTAAGATTGGGTAGGAAGGAATCAAAGGCATAAGCCCCAAAGGAATTGAACCGCACGATAAGGAAATCAAGAAGGTAAGTACTCCTAACAGCCGTGTATCCTCCCGAGGATAAGTACAGACGTCTTTGTCCGATCCGCGAGACTCTACTAGACTTGCTCATGGCTCGTGAGACCGACGGGAACCTAGTGCTCTAATACCATGTTGTCACGACCCAAAATCCTCTAAGGGTCGTGGTGGTGCCGAACACCTCTGTCAGGCAAGCCAAAAAAATTATCAATTAAATCCTCTTTTAATACTTTTGAAAATCTAAGGTTTTTCCTTTCATTTTTCATAAATAAAAGATCACTACTTGAATTCAAGTTTAAATAAAAACAATTAGTACATTCCTTCGAAAACCATCCCAGAAACCCGGTGTCACAAGTGCATGAGCAACTATCGATAAGGAAAATAAAATACAACACCTGTCCGAAACACAGTGGACAGGGAATAAGATACAAAATGCTGAAAGGAACTACACTAGCTGTGGGTCGCCACGAACAATGCAGCTCACCTAGTCCCAGCGTCATCCATGCTGCTACGCCCAATAGGCTGCTAAAGATATAGATACCTGTGCAACAAAAATGCATAGAAGTGTAGTATGAGTAAGTAATAAACGTGTACTCAGTGAGTATCCGCCTAATCCCGAAGGAGTAGAGACGAGATGGCCAACTTTGACATTCTCTTATGGTCCAATAATTGTTCATCCTTAATGTGTGTGTGTGTGTGTGTGTGTGTATATATATATATATATATATTAAACTGTGGGTTAATTTTATAAACATGATTTTTAATCCCAATAGAGGAAACAAGTAATCATATAATTCTTTCATAGGAAAATTTCCAGAATTTCTCTTTAAATATAATCCAAATATTTTTCATCCACAAAAGGGCAATAATAACTTAATTAAGTTCAGGCAGCAACACAAGCATGCGCAAATCACGCCGAGGTCGACGGCCCGCTCCAACAGAAATGTAAATTGTGCACTGCCGAGGGTCGACCGGCCCGTACCATAGATGCATCTATTTAATCCGTCGAGGCGTTCGGCCTGTTCCATAAAAAACACATACCCTGCTTGCGAATCATGCATGCGACCCATGTACAAATAAGAATACATGCTCAATCAGTCAAATAAGTACTTATCGTGGAATATTTATTAAAATAAAACCAATTCTCCTTTAACAATTAAAGAAATGAAGTTTAATCCTTTTAGAAATTCACTTACTAATTCGATGTGAGTTAAACAATTCAAGCTACCAATGGGTTCACAATTAATCCACGTACAACATGCTTTTGGGTCCTAACTACCCGTACAATAGCATAATAGTAGCGATGCACGGACTGTCGCCACCTCGTGCATATGTAGCCCCCACAAATAGGAGCACATAATCAATTACTTCACCTATATGGTAAATTCCCCCTCACAAGATTAGAAAGGAGACTCACCTCGCTCCGAAGATCCACAGCCGGCATTCTACATTCTTATGAACACTTGCACCAATGCGCAATACTCTAAAACTAGCCAATGATCATATAAATCCATTAATACATGCTCAATTATACTTTACACCCCAATTTATAATAATTCCTAACCCCGAATGAAAAATTGACAAAAATGCCCTCCGGCCCACGTGCCCGGAATACGAAATTTCTCGAAGATAAAGTTTACCCATGAACTCACGAACTCAAATATATGATTTTCTCTTAATTCCATACTCAAAATCATGGTCAAAATCCAAAAATACTAATTTTCTAGGTCTTCCTCTAACCCTCAATTTTCTACCCATTTACATGCTAAATATCCATACATAATCAATGTATTTAACTCATAATAGGCGGGGATAACATACCTTATCATTAATGATGAAAACCATCTCTTGGAGCTCCCCAAAAATCGCCCAAGCCATGAAAAATATGAGAGAAATGGCCAAAATCCGATTTTTAAAACAACTCTCTGCCTCAAGCCTTTTTTCGCACCTATGTAACTTTTTCCGCTTCCGCGGTTCCGCTTTTGCGGTCAAAAGCAGCTTCTACAGTTTTGGGCTCATCCCCCCTTTTCCACTTCTGCGATTCCCTCTTCCGCAGATGCGGTCCCGCTTTTGCGAAACCTTGACCGTATCTGCGGTCCACGAACCTTTGAACGAATCCGCTTCTGTGGCTCCCTCGACCGTTTCTGCGTGGCTGGTTCTGCAGTCCCATTTCTGCAGAAGCAAAAACACCAGCAACCAGATCCTTCAGCCTGCTTCAAAATTCCATTTTTGATCCGTTAACCACCCGGAATCCACCCGAGGCCTCCCGGGACCTCAACCAAACCTACCAACGAAACCCACACATTACGAACTTGTTCGAGGCCTCAAATCACATCAAACAACGCTAAAATCATCAATCGACCTCCAATTCAAGCTTTATGAACTTTGAACTTTCCAACTTCTACTTCCGATGTTTAAACCTATCAAATCATGTCCGATTGACCTCAAATTTTGCACACAAGTCATATTTGACATTACGAACCTACCCCAACTTCCAGAATTGGATTCTGACCCCGATATAAAAAAGTCCGCTTCCGGTCAAACTTCTCAAAAACTTTCAAATTTCTATCTTTAGCCAAATGGCTTCAAAATGACCTACGAACCTCCGAATTCACTTTCGATCGCGCTCCCGACTCCAGAATCACCATAAGGAGCTACTCCCAGTCTTGGAATCCCAAACGGACATCTATAACGCTGAAATGCACTCCAAGCCAAACTTAAGAAATTTCTTCCAAAATGCGAACTTCCACAATAGGCACCAAAACGCTCCCGGGTCATCCAAAACCCGATCCGGGCATACGCCCAAGTCCGATATCATCATACGAATCTGCTGGAACCTTCAGATCCCGATTCCGAGGTCGTTTACTCAAATATCCAATCCTAGTTCATTCTTTCAACTTTAAGCTGCTCAAATGAGAATTTTCATTTAAATTTAACTCCGATCTTCCTGAATTTAAATTCCGATCATGCGAGCAAGTCACAAGACCTGAAATGAAGCTGCTCATGGCCTCAGACTGTTGAACGACGCGCTAGGGCTCGAAACGACCGGTCGGGTCGTTACATTCTCTCCTACTTAAACATACGTTTGTCCTCGAACGTGCTGAGAACTACACTGGAGTAGTCTGAAATCACTGTTTAGCACCTCATGCACTTTTCGGTGCTACCACAACTTAGTGGAGCACATTAGCTCGATAAGTTCTGAAGATACTCCCCTTTATTCAAGCAAATAAGCCTTAGACCCAATTCTAACATTCGAAATTCTATGCCAGGCCTGTTTCCAACATACGGTCACCGTAACAATCACTATACGTTGTACTTAAACATTACTGCATAACTTTGCTGAATTCACTCTTTGCATCACTTTACTCATAGGACCACAATAACATTTCTGTTTGAATTAATCAAAATTCTACGAATCCGATGCTCCCATTGCACCTCATGACCTACACAGGTCTTACTCTAACTATTATAATACCGCCACGATACATGAGATGCCAAAATTCGTAATCAACTTCCGAGTCAACCAATCATCGAGTCCATACTTCTGACAAGAAACATTATCACATTCTGAACCAAATAATGATCTTCGCTCCTTAATATACTTCATATAATCAGATTGCATTTATCCTAAGTCCCAACATCTCGTCTCACCTAGTACGAACTGCTCAGGCAATAAGCCACCCTCAATGCGATCAAAAGTCTAATATGACGCCACAATGGGCCAATAGGCCACCAATCCGAACACAACACCAACAGGAAATCGAACTCTGGAAGGAATTACCTAACCCCCGCACTAGTACGGACTTTCCTTAGAAGATAGGAAGCGAAACACACAAAAATAGCATACAGAAAACCAGACTCGACATCACACTATTGCGACGCACAACCCGATCTAAATAACATACCCATGGCGGCGTGCCACCCGATCCAAATAACATACCCATGGCGGCGTGCCACCCGATCCAAATAACATACCCATGGCGGCGTGCCACCCGATCCACACATAGATCTCATATAAGGAGATTGAATTTCGAGCTAAATCTGCTCATTATAATAAAAATATCGAATTTCGATCGCAAACACATTAAGTGCATAATACCATCCCTGAGAAAACACATAGCGCTATAGGCTACCAAACTCAAGCAAAACTGAGGTGCGGTACAAGATCTGAATCTCAAGAGCCATTTTTCTCATAATACGACATTCCCACGCGGGTCCTCAACACATACATAATTTTCAGGCCGTTTCACAACTCACACGGCGCAATGTATCACTTCATGAAATATCTAACAACGAGATGACACCCTGACTACTCCATAAGGAGCGCATTACTGAAATGAACACAACTGGCCTGTCATAGAGCCCATATTCACATTTAAACCCATCCACCGACCTCAAGTCGATCCTGATCACATCAAATTAAGCCAATAACCTTTCAAAGGTCCATACTAATTTTCTTCTTCTCATAACACACAAGAACAATCGTCACAACCGGAGCAAACCTCCTCGGTTCATAACCCAATAAACAAAGTGCCATCCGGCATAAAGTCTCAAATTAATAATGTTACCACCATTCTCGTACTTGGTTTAAATCTTTCGTCAATCGAGTGACTACATGTCACACTTATCCAATCTTCTCGTTGGACACGCTCCCAATACCTTCTGAAATAAATAATGGGTTCGCTCATCCAAACCATCAGCCGCACTAACGCTGAAGAGCGATCAATAATCCTTAACCAGGATGCAAGGACTTTTTCCACAAAACATCGATCTCGGGTGGCGCTGAAGACAACACCAATTTACTTTAATCATTCCACCCTTTTCTGGCTCATACGAGCTCGTGACATCCTTACCAACAACAAACTGCAACCTTGACCCTCACTTTAAATTTCCATACCTCTCACCGCACCCAACGTGCTAATATACGATAGAACACGATTTTCATCATAACTCCGAAATCATTAATATTTAACACTATATCATATTGGAATGTTTCGCTTAACTCCCTTTAGGAGATTCATAGAAGCACACAGGTAAACTTCCATAACCATAAGATATGCAAATCACTAAGTAGTGGCCCAAGCCACCATATTCCTTCCGGAATCCGCTTCCACTTAACAGTCCATAACAGATGAATGTTTCTGAATAACATCAATTACGGCAGTCGATAAACCTCACACATACCTCCACAAATCATACGCATAACTCGATCACGCTGAACGAACTAATCTCTGGCCCCAATATGCCAATTCAACTATGGCCAATCAATCTACCTCCTTCCAGTTTATCCTTGATTGCCTTAGAAATAATACTAACTCCATTGAATACATAATATACTCCATCTACACTCACCCCGAGTGACCTTGAATCACGAGACCAGGTTATCTTAATTCCCACGAACTATTTCATATCACTCAAATGCTACACCACAAGTCAAAATATTATAGAACATTCTGTGCCACTGTTCATAAAATGCTACAAAGCTTGATTCTTAATTGTACCTACAAGCTCGACATCATTAGGCCCCACACTTTACCTCTTGAATTCACTAGGACCGTTACTGAGAGCCACCTCCTATGACTTGGTCCCGAATATAATAAACTCCATGAATCTTCTAGCACATTAATACCCTATCAACGAAGCACCTGGCAGAACCATTCCCCTTTAAACCCGCTTCTATACAAGGCATAAATTCGGAATCCTTTCCCAAGTTCGAATATGAGCCAACAAGGCCAATCATATCGCATCTTTAATAATTCTTCTGCTCAAATTACTACTTATGGTATTTTTCTGCAGCAGGAATAACCCATCAATATGCTAATCACCAAAAGCTTCGCAACTAGTTAACCATGAAACCCAATCCTAAACGGTGGGACTCTCCCACTTAGCTCAAAGCCACTATTACAAAACTCTGGAGTTCACCAGGATTCTTAGTTTCTTATTGACATAACCTTGCGCAATCAATTGCCAGCATTCTCGATATCTTATCGTAGAAACCCAATTTGATACTCTAAATCATTAACAACATTCACACAATAATTCCATTTGCTGCATAACCAGTGGGACTCTTCGGAGAAGCCTAGCCAACCACGCGACTGCTAACCTGCTCACAAGAATACCCCACCTGGGTCCAAGCTCACTTCCTAGTTGTACCAGTCCATTTACCCCTCGTGGACACCCATTAAATGCGCGACAACATCCTTCCACTTCAAAGTCATGCTACATCTTTCTTCATTTCAAGCATCTCCTTTCTGTCATACCAAATCTCCTACCGCATAACAACCCCATGCTTCAAATTAGCTCTACAGACTTCCATTGCCCAACGCTAAGATCCCACATCCTTCCAAACATTCCTTAGGCACGTAGTCATCCTACTACTAGGCCCTATACAGCTCTGCCACTCTCCCATTTTGGGCAAAATCACTCCTTCAATCAAATGTTCGGCCGGCGCTCCCTAAGCCTGGCCTTTTAGAAGTTTAAAACTCCGCCTGACACTTCCCACATGCCTTTCTCATCTTTTGCTGCCCAGTCATTGTCTTAATAAAATTTATATTCATAGAACTCGAATCCACAAGTTGATACTAACGCCAAACTTTTCCGAAGGTCGTCTTTATTGAACCGTCAACATCTTGAAATTCTAATTAAATCAAGAACCACCGCACCCTACGATATCTGATAGTTGTATCTCCAATACTATTTCATGATATCTTGCCCCAAGGCGACCTGTAGCAGATCATAACACCGACAAACTTAAAGCATTCAATTAGGACAACAACATCCCCATATAGAGGAGAACTCTACCACGCTTGCAATTACTACATTTCATTACTTCCACCAGTCCACATTTGACCATCCTTAGTTCGATTGTCCTTCCCCTAACGGGAATAAAATACTGAATCCCTTTGATTACACACTGAGCAAACCTCCCTTCAATTCATTCACTGTCCCGACTTGTGAGCAAACACCCTACCATGACGACAACACTGCGGAATAATCGCTCATAAGCATTATGGAAACCTGTGCCTAGCCTCAAGGCTCTTAGAAGTTCTGTTAATGAGGTGAAACAATGGAATATCCTTCCATAAGGCGACCATAATAGTCAAATCAACTATACCGGGAGAATCATCCCGCACCACATTTATAGTGCCATTTCAATTCTTCAATTTTCGATTTATAACAAGCGCCCGTGTAAGATTGGGTGGGAAGGAATGAAAGGCATAAGCCCCAAAGGAATTTAACCGCACGATAAGGAAATCAAGAAGGGAAGTACTCCTAACAGCCCTGTAGCCTCCCGAGAATAAGTACGGACGTCTCCGTACAGATCCGTGAGACTCTACTAGACTTGCTCATGACTCGTGAGACTGACGGGAACTTAGTGCTCTGATACCATGTTGTCACGACCCAAAATCCTCTAAGGGTCGTGGTGGCGCCGGACACTTCTGTCAGGCAAGCCAACAAAATTATCAATTAAATCCTCTTTTATTACTTTTGTAAATCTAAGGTTTTTTCTTCCATTTTTCATAAATAAAAGATCACTACTTGAATTCAAGTTTAAATAATAACAACTAGCACATTCCTTCGAAAACCATCCCAAAAACTCGGTGTCTCAAGTGCATGAGCAACTATCGATAAGGAAAATAAAATACAACACATGTCCGAAATACTGTGGACAGGGAATAAGATACAAAATGCTGAAAGAAACTACACTAGCTGCGGGTCGCCTCGAACAATGCAGCTCACCTAGTCCCAGCGTCATCCATGCTGCTGCGCCCATTTGGCTGTTAGAGGTATAGATACATGTGCAACAAAAATGCACAAAAGTGTAGTATGAGCACGTAATCAACGTGTACTCAGTGAGTATCCCGTCTAATCCCGAAGGAGTAGAGATGAGATGGCCAACTTTGACATTCTCTAATGGTCCAATAATTATTCATCCTATATATATATATATATATATATATATATATATATATATATATAT